>CAUYSK010126407.1:0-74784 GCA_963575035.1 Avahi laniger | reverse complement strand
GAGTAGCTGTTTGAGAAGTACTGATGGAATGCATGCACAAATGAATAAATATTTTGCCCTGCAACAGCAGGTAAATAATATCAGAAGACAGAACTAGAATTAAGATTTCCTCCTGTGCCTGGACTGAGGGGGGGAGGGGGGGCAAGGGCAACACACGTAACCTAAACATCTGTACCCCCATATTATGCTGAAATAAAAAAATAAAATAAAAAAAATAAAAAAAAAAGATTTCCTCCTGTGTAATTTCTCTAAGCAATACTGCAAAACCAGACTAAAAATGATGACAATTATCCTGAGACCTCTGAGAGAACAGGGACTGTCTATGGATAATCCTCTGTTGGATCATCCACAGATAACGATAAACAAAATGAAACAAAATCATTAGTTATCAGTACTAGACATTACAAAATGTCAGTTATTAATAATGAAAACTGCTTGAATTTCCCCAAAGATGCCATGTTGCTTCCTTCCTGTGTGCCTTTGTAGGTCTATCCCTCTAGTTTTTCAGCTTGTTTTAATTTCAATAGTCAACACAGCTTAGTCTAAAAATAAAACTCTTACTCTGCTATTTTTAGATACTACATGGAATTATGATATAAAAGCAATTTAGGGAAAACCCAAATAACACTTATATCAAGGCAAAATGTACTACAGGAAAATGAGTTCTAAACACCGTTCAGGAGATCACTTATAGCTGAGTTTGTTTGTTCTGTAAAACATGGATAACCAGTTTATAAACGTTTCAAGAATTAGCTAAACATTTCCACGTAAATGTATATATAAAGTTAGTAAAGTTTTGAGGGAAGATCTTAAATGCACTTGATTTTGGCAGGTCTTTTGGACAAGGCCATCTAAAGACAGTGATACTGTACTTAGCTCTTATCTGTGCAGGAAAAAAATTGATTTAGGAAATGGAGAAGGAGCTGAAGTCTATTTCCTGTCCCTCCAATGCACCCTCAGAAGAAATTTGTGATTTTGAAAGGAAGCAGTGAAGCCAGTGAAGACTCTGCTGGATGCAGAATCTCTTCAGACACCAAATAAGTTTAAGGTAGTTATTTTAAAAGCCCTCCAAGTAGCCCAATCTCTTCAGACACCAAATAAGTAAGGTAGTTATTTTAAAAGCCCTCCAAGTAGCCCAACATGCTGGCACTGACTTACTGCTTGTCAAAACCTTTGCCTAATTATTAGATCTGCCATGGGCCTTCCTGACAGCAGCATCGCATCTTGGTGTAAAAACAGTGGAGCTTCCACCAAGTGCATGTGGGAAATCAATGAGAGTACAGTAGGTAACCTACGGGTGACCCATTGCCTGTCTTACATCAACAGTGTTTTTGGTTGCCAGAGGACACTTCCTTCTTCTGCCTGTTCTTACTTTGTGACCTTTACCAGTTATGATGCATTCACTTCTCAAACTCTTTGCCAAAGATTTAAAAAAAAAAAAAAAAAAAAAAGGAGTTCGATGGTTTTTCTGACTGACCACATCATAAAGGTAAAGAGAGGAGAGTGAGAGAGAAAATATTCTTGTGATTTCCCTTCACCAGTGATGCCAGGTTCTTTTCTAGATGACTCTAGATGGCACCACCTTGTGCCATCTTCTCTCTGAGAATCCAAATTCTACCGAGTAATTGAGGCGTAGCATACAGGCTTCCCCATCCACGAGCCTTCGCTGATCATTACACCACTGCTAAATTTATCCTTCCTGTGGAAAAACCTGAGCAGACAGGGCACAGCTTATCATTTAACTCTAGAATATAATTGCCTCCTTTTGTGTGTCATTTGGGCTTTTTCTTTATATTCACATTGGAATCGATGAACTTGATTCTAAAACTGTGTGATTTGGAAAGGGAGTATGGCAAAGTGAAATAATATGGGATTTGGAGTCAGGCAGACATAGATTTGAATCTCAGCTCTACCACTTGGTAGCAATATTAGGAATTGATTTTAAAAAAAAGCCACCTTGGACTAACATAGAGATTATGCTATCTTCCTCACATAACGAAAAGTCCAGGAAGGTGACCCGGACTGGTGCAGCTGTTCAAGATGTGGTCAAGACCCTTGGCTCCTCTGACTAATTGCTCCTCCCTCAGGAGTGTACTTGACTTGCAGCCTCCTGCTTGTAGCCTTGTGGTTGAAAGATGTCTGCTGAAGCTAGGCATTACCTCCGGGTCCTAAAAAGAAAAGAACAGGAAAGACAACGGCAATTAAAATAAAATGAGGTGGCCCATTTTTAATCAGAAAAGCAAATGTTTTCCTGGAATGCACAGAGCAGACTTCCACTGGCATGCCATTGACTAGAACTGCTTTTAATGACTCCACTGGCTGGAAGAGGGCTGGGGAGAAGACACTCAGGAAAGTTAATTAACCTCTTTTAAACCTAAAGTTCCAAATCTTAGATTGGATCCAAATTGATAAGGTAAGAGAAATAATGCCTGCTTTATAGCAGTTTCTGAGAATTAGTGAATTTCTCACAGTGAGTGGCATATAGCAGATACTCAGTAATTTTCTTAAAAAAAGAATAAAAGAAAAAAATATATAGCGTAATTGTCAACCACCTATGATCTAGTCACACATACAAAAAACACCATTTACAGAGTTTACTTTGAACTAATCACTCTGCAAGGTCCAATAAACTAAAAAAAATATTTAAAAAATAATCTTTGCAATGAAGGAGTGACAATCCAGCAGGAAGAACACATGTATAGATACACAAGTTCAGTGAAATGTAACAAGCTGCTGGGATGACTGTATTGCAAAGGGAAATGGGAGCATAGAAGAGAAAAAGATCGATAGTACCTGCAGAACTTAAGGAGGGCTTCATGGAGGAAGTGACAAATGACAGGAACATAAGGAAGGTGTAACAGTTGTCTGGGTGAAGAAGACAGATTCAAAAGGAGGAATCTGTATATGCAAATGCACACAGATAAGAAAAAGCTGGCCAAGTTCATGGTAAGGCGCAACTACAAATTATCAGGAGAGATTGAGGATGACACACTTTCCTTCATGAAAGGTACTGGGGCAGGAATAATGTATGTGCTAGGCTACTTTTGGCAGGGCTCCCAGTGCTTGCCAGCTCCTGGGATTCGCATCCTTGTGGAAGCCCCAGCCCTGTATGTGCTAGATCTAGTGACTTGCGAGAATACGGTAAAAGTGATGGAATCACACTGCTACGATTAGGTTATAAAAGACTATGACTTTCATCTTGTAGGTATTCTTTCTCTCCATGTATCTTCTCAAGGGATGGAGAGATTACATAGCAAAGAACCAAGAGCAGCCTACAGCCAACAGCCAGCAAAAATTGGAGGATCATCTTCAGCTCAACAGCCCATGAGGAACTCAATCCTGTCAACAATCAACTGGTGAACTTGGAAGCAGATTCTGCCCCTGTGGAAATCTGAGAGGACTGCAGCCTCAGCTGACACCTTGATTGCAGCCTGTGCAAAGGCCCTACAGCCACGGACCCAGCTAAGCCACGCCTGGATTCCTGGCCCGCAGAAACTGTGAGATAATAAACAGTTGTTATTTTAAGCCACCAGGTTTTGGAGCAATGTGTTACACAGCAATAAACAACTAGTACAGTTACCAAGATTTTATCAAACATCCCTATGGTGCGTTGCTATCGACATACTTCCCATCTGAGAAACTCTAATTGATCAAATTGATCCTATTATCTTCAAACATGATGCCCGTTCTGACTGGTCCTCCTCATCACTGACTATCATTGCATGCTTGCCAGAAATGCCCTCCCGACTGCCCCTCTAATATGCCAAGTTTTAACACCTACAAATTCTACATTAATTGCTGTGACTTCCAAGGAGCATTCTCTGCTCTTTCTAGATATTACTAGATTCCTCTGAATTACTGCATCTTTGGTTTGCAGTTAATGCTCTACTACTCGATTACTTAATGGACTTAGCTTAGTTTTGTATTTTAGTTATTTTATCCCATGCATTATCCTCTAATGTGTGCAATCTGGTCTATCTAAGGACTTTGTAGATTTCTATCTTGACCAATATATTTTCCTTTGTAGCCCCCTGGGAAAATAATAATATCGTTTATCTAGAATTGTCCAAACATACAAATAATAAGAGGATTTCTAACGTCTGTTCACTCAACTAATATTTATGTTGCTGATCTAGGCACCAAGGGAATTAAAAGGGTGTTTTAAAAAATGGTCCCTTCTCTTCAGCAACAAATAATCCAGCACAAAAAAATAATAAATTGCTCTAATTGACCTCATAAGAAGGCTAATTGTATGGGTTCTTTGTGAAAGGTATAAGGGCATAGAGCTATGGATGTTACGGTTGGGTTCCCTGGGACAAAGACAGTAAGATGAAGTGTGGTATGCAGGATGTTTATTAAGGATCACCCTTGAGATCAAGCCCTGAGAAGAAGGAAGGAAGCAAGAGTGGACAGAGGAAGGAACTAAAATACAGCATAGACCCAACACTGGACTCAGGGAATATCATGGGAAGCTCTGGAGCTAGCCTGGCCCTCTAAAGCAGTCCTGCGATGGGCTGAGATGGCCAATCCTGTATGCACTGTTTCAATCATTCATTGAAGGTGGACAGACCAGAAGGGAGGTGAACCAGGGCAAGTCAGCTCTCTCGAGCTGAGGCACCCCTGAAGGGCTAACAGCCCTCCCAGGGTCCAAGCCCTTCCTTGAAAGGGGGTCTGGGCATTACAGAGTCCTCTAAACATGGGGAGAAAGAAACAGTGAGTGTAGACAATGCATGTACAAGCTTGATGGGACAGGGCAGGAGAAAAGAGAGTGACTAGAAGGTGTAGGCTTGAGTGAGGGTTTTAGTGGCCCTGCCATGTTTCCTTTTTCTGTTATAAGATAGGACCAGCCAACACAGATGGGAAAGTTTACTATTTAGGGGGAAAGGAGGATATAATAAGGAAAATAAAGCAGACTTATTTCTCTTTCCTCCATGCCCATGTAGAACTTTCTACACCTCAAGTATAGCACTTAGTCCATATAATATACTTACTCTCCCCCACTGTACTGTGTGATCTACAGAAAAGCAGGGACCCAAATACTTTTCAAGTTTTATTCTCTGCATTTAGAAGTATCTAAAGCACATAGCATGTAAATGTTGAGTCATTGAATCGAACATTAAAAAATGGAAAAACCTAAATCCCTGAAATTTTTCTACTTAAATAAGGATGTTTAAACATTATACATTTTTTAAAGTAACAGTAATATTCCCTAACTACTGTGTAAGTGCCTGTCTCTACTGGTGTGGAGCAGGAGAAAAGGCACAGATGTTTCTTGCCTTAATTATATTAGATAATTCACAGGCCCAGATTATGGTGGTCCCCAGGAGCTTGTCAACTCATTATATAAATAAGAAAATCCAAATTGATACATATGCAGCGCAGAAGTTTAGATGTACGATGAGATTTTGAGACATCTCAAGTTATAACGACTTTCTTCTTTGTAATGTCTTTTCTCTCCTTTGATGTATCTGCTGTGAAAGATGATTAACACTCAGCTTATTGGCTTGGAAACCAAATAAATCAATGTTGTTTTCTTTAAACCTAGGGAGTTCACAAGGAACAGTTTTTACAAAATTTATTTAGCTTTAATAATCTCCAGTGGACAGATCTTTACAATTGATCTGCCAAGGGTCAGGGAAGAATGAGGAAAACTCTTCTTACCGTTAACCTTCTTGGGGCCTTTATTTCTTCTTGGTGTTTGTGTTGTTTGTTTCCTCTGTGGCTGAAATGAAAAGCAGCATTACAAGAAAGATTTGTCTGTAGCTTTCATTCCTGGCACGTCAGAGGAATGTAAAAGAAGGTGTATTAATGGAAGAGCATCATTCCAGATCCTTGTAATTCTCCATAGATGCATTTAATCCAGTCTGGTATGTGATAAAAGAATACTGATTAGGGAAGAGAATCTTTAATATGAGCCTGTGCAATGCTCACCCTTTGGAGAGTTCATGATTATGTAAATCTCTGATTCTATATCGAGGGGTTTGAATATATGCTGCACAACAGTAAAATACCAAATAGATTGTTTCATTCCAAGTTTTAGACCCTCAGTACTTACATTTCAAGAGAAATTACAAGAAAAAATTGAAATGTATTTGGGGAAGTTTTGAACGCCAGTTCTGAGCAAAACGTAGGACTTATCTACTAAAATGAAGGGAACTGTTGAAATGTCTTCAAGATTGTTGCAAGATAGAAACAGAGAGCCAGAAAATTAAGTCATTTCATAATCAACACATTAACATTTATGCAAGTTCTTGGCCAACTTAAAGTGATCCCTTTGAGAAACTACAAACTTATTTTCACAAAGTTGCCATTACTGAGAACATTTGGGTGTTCCTCTTCTGGAACTCTTTTTAGAGCATGAAACATCTTGTTGAATAACACTTGTGGCAGTAACTAGATCATCATGCTCAAAACGTGAGTTTATTTTTTGATGTTTATTTATCCACTTTTGACTTTGTCAAAAGTCACTCAGAGCTGAGCTTAAAGACCTTGAGTGGCCGGGCGTGGTGGCTCACGCCTGTAATCCTAGCACTCTGAGAGGCCGAGGCGGGCGGATTGTTTGAGCTCAGGAGTTCGAGACCAGCCTGAGCAAGAGCGAGACCCCGTCTCTACCAAAAATAGAAAGAAATTAATTGGACAGCTAAAAATATATAGAAAAAAAAATTAGCCAGGCATGGTGGCACATGTCTGTAGTCCCAGCTACTTGGGAGGCTGAGGCAGAAGGATCGCTTGAGCCCAGGAGTCTGAGGTTGCTGTGAGCTAGGCTGACGCCACTGCACTCACTCTAGCCAGGGCAACAAAGTGAGACCACTAGCAGTCTCTTACCACAGTAAGAGCAAGAGACAGAAATGATCAGCACCACGCGTATATTTTGTTATGTTTTGGTATGGCTTGGTATTGTTTTCAAAACTGATTCTCAGAGCAAAAATGGAATAGGGATCTCCAAGGGCATGCCTGCCACAAAAACTTGAAAAAGTCTATCAAAAACCGTCAGAAATCAACTTTGTCAGAGCTCTGTAATCGTTAAAGGTTTACAGCAATCAAGCACAACCAAATCAAGAAAAAGGCAACTTCAAAACTATAGAAAAGCTTTGTGCACTTTTATTTGCCTTTGTCCCACTCCCTCCCGGGCTCAGCACTGGACTTGAAGGAAGGAGCCCACATTCCCAGTGCAGGCTCCTGGTCCCTGGCTCCAGAGGGAGCAGAGCACACCTTATTGCAAAGAATTACATGTTTCTGCTTTAACTTGTCAGGGTACACCTATAGGACTGGTGCAAGGTGCTTGCCTTTGTTTGGCTGAACCCAGAACCCCCAGTTTCCCCCGGGCAGAAAAGCAATGGGCGTTCCTCAAAAGCATTGTAAGGCAAAACAAAACAAAATAACCCACAGCTTCCCGGGACAAAAGATTATGGTTGAGGCTTCTGATAGAGTACTGAAAGCCTGGGAGGAAAAAGTGGGGAGAATTTCTTGAGGAAATTTGAACATTCAAAAAAACTTGTGTAGACTGCGGGATTTAGAAAGTCACGAACCTGCAAACATACTTAGAAAAGACCGGAGAAGACTTTAAACTTTCACCTCTGGCTGATTTCTAGGCTCAGTACAAGGAGAAAGTGATGGCTAAGGCAGAGTTGTAAACAGCCTAAGTTTTGAAGGAGCGCCCCAGAACAGAGCCAATCTGAAAAGACTGGGAGAGGTTTTTCTGTTTTCCTCTTCTCCTTCTGCTCCTCGGCCTCCCCTCCTCCCTTCCTCACTCCTCCTCCCTCTTCCTCCAGCCTCCTCCTCCTCTGCCTCTCTTTTTCCCTCTCTTCATGTAAGAAAATTTTTGTAAGACATTTAAGAAAATCTTTGTCAAAACACTAGCCAAACACAAGCTAAAGAAATACAGACTTCAAAGGCCACACATGATAAAGAATACAGACTTTACTAACACAGTCACTAAACAAACAGCTGCAGGCAAGCAACAGAAACTAACCCTGATGGGGGGGGAGAATCTGACTTCCATAGTTACCACATTACAATATTCAAAATGTTCCATTTTCAATGAAAAATTATGAAGCATGCAAAGAAAAAAGAAAATATGGCCAGAAGAAATTAACAGAAAATGATCCTGAGGAAGCAAAGGCATTGAACTTACTAGACAAAGGAAAACACTTCCTAACTTATTCTATGAGGTCAGCATTACCCTGATACCAAAGCCAAACAAAAACATCACATTAAAAGAAAACTGGGGTCCAATATCACTTATGAATATAAATGCAACAATCCTTAATAAAATATTAATATTAGCAAACCAAATCCAACAATATATTAAAAGGATTTTATGCCATGACCAAGCAGGATTTATCACAAAAATGGAAAAGTGGTTTAATGTAAGAAAAACCAGTGGAGCTTAACACATTAATAGAACGAATGATAAAAACCACACGATCATCTCCATTGGCACAGAAAAAGCATTTAACAAAATTCAACACCCTTTCACAATAAAAACACTCAACAAACTAGGAATAGAAGGGAATTTTCTAGACATGATAAAGGTCATTTATGAAAAACACATACCAAACATTATACTCAATAGTAAAAGACTAAAAGCATTTTCTCTAAGGTCAAGAACGACGTAAGAATACCCACTTTTACCACTTCTACTCACATTATACTCACTGAACTATTCACTGTAAGTTCTATCAGGAGCAATTAGGGGCCGGGCGCCGTGGCTCATGCCTGTAATCCTAGCTCTCTGGGAGGCCGAGGCGGGCGGATTGTTTGAGCTCAGAAGTTCGAGATCAGCCTGAGCAAGAGCAAGACCCTGTCTCTACTAAAATTAGAAAGAAATTAATTGGACAACTAAAAATATATGGAAAAAATTAGCCGGGCATGGTGGCACATGCCTGTAGTCCCAGCTACTCAGGAGGCTGAGGAAGAAGGATCGCGCCCAGGAGTTTGAGGTTGCTGTGAGCTAGGCTGACGCCACGGCACTCTAGCCAGGGCAACACAGTGAGACTCTGTCTCAAAAAAAAAAAAAAAAAGAGCAATTAGGTAAGAAAAAGAAGTAAAAGGCCATCTGAACTGGAAAGCAGGAAGTAAAACTATATTAACAGATGACGTGATCTTACATACAGAAAATCCCAAAGATTCCCCAAAGAAACCCACAAAAACTACTAGAGTTAATAAAATGAATTCAGAGAAGTTTCAGAGTACTAGATTAACACACAAAAATCAGTTGTATTTCCATACACCAGCAATGAAAAATTAGAAAAATAAATTAAGAAAACAATCTTACGTGAAATAGCATCTAAAAAATTAAAAATCTTAGAATAAATTTAACCAAGGAGGTGCAAGATTTGTACACTGAAAAGTACGAAACATTGCTAAAAGAAATTAAGTAAATGTGAAGAAATCTCGCATTCATAGACTGGAAGAAAATATTGTTAAGATGGCAATATTCCTCAAAGCAATCTACAGATTCAATAGAGATCCCTGTCAAAACTCCAGTGGCCTTTTTGTGGAAATGGAAAAGTTGATCTTCAAATTCATATATAATTGCAAGGGGCCACGAATAGCCAAAACAATTTTGAAAAAGAGTAAAATTGCAAGACTCACATATCCTGATTTCAAAACTTACTACAAAGCTACAGAATAAAAACATTGTGATATTGGCATAATGACAGACATACAGACCAATGGAATAAAATTGAGAGTCCAGAAATAAACCCATACACTTATGGCCAATTGATTTCCAACAAGGGTGCTAAGATCATTCAATGGGGAAAGAAATGGTCAACAAGTAGTGCTGGAACAACTGGATATTCAGTTGCAAAAGAATGAAGTTAGACCCCCTAACTCATGCCATACAAACAATTAACACAGATCAATGATCTAAATGTAAGAGCTAAAACCATAAAACTCCTAGATGAAAACATGGAATGATGTGTTATTTTTTGTGTCTGGAAAATTTCATAATAATTTTGAGGTTTATTTATTTTGTAATACTATTCGTATCAGTTTTTTCCTTTTTTAAAAAGTTTTTTTTTTTTTTTTTTTTAAGAGACAGGATCTGCTGTCACCCAGACTGGAGTGTAGTGGCACAATCATAGCTCACTGCAGCCTTGAACTCCTGGGCTCAAGCAATCCTCCCACCTCAGCCTCCACAGTAGCTAGGACTACAGATGTGCACCACCATGCCTGGCTAATTCTTTAATTTTCTATAGAGATAGAGTCTCACTATGTTGCCCAGGCTGGTCTCAGGAACTGTTGGCCTCAAGTGAACCTCCTGCCTCAGCCTCCCAAAGTGCTGGAATTATAGACATGAGCCACCTTGCCTGGCCCAAAAGTACTTTTTTTTTTTGAGACAGAGTCTCACTCTGTTGCCCCGGCTAGAGTGCTGTGGTGTCAGCCTAGCTCACAGCAACCTCAAACTCCTGGGCTCAAGCAATCCTACTGCCTCAGCCTCCTGAGTAGCTGGGACTACAGGCATGTGCCACCATGTCCGGCTAATTTTTTTTCTATATATTTTTAGTTGTCCAGCTAATTTCTTTCTATTTTTAGTAGAGACGGGGTCTCGCTCTTGCTCAGACTGTCTTGAACTCCTGACCTCGAGCGATCTTCCCGCCTTGGCCTCCTAGAGTGCTAGGATTACAGGCATGAGCCACCATGCCTGGCCTAATTTTTATTTCTATTAAATACCTAGGAGTAGAATTACTTTGTCATAGGATATATGTATGTTTAATTTTATAAAAGACTTCCAAAATTTCTTATGTGTTGGTTAAAATCTTTTGCCCTATTTTTCCTAGGTTGTCATTTTTTTTTTATTTGTAGGGGTTCCTTATATATTCTGGATACAAGACCTTTGTCAGTTTTATGTATTACAATATTGTCTTACAATATTGTCTGTGCTTTGGGTTTCTTAACATCATCTTTTGATGAGAAGTTTTAAAATTTTGATCAAGTCAATTGATCATTTTTTTCTAACCCTTTTGGTTAGTACCTTTTCTGTTCCAGGAAATCTTTGCCTACCTCTGCCCCAAGGTTGTGAAATTATTCTCTTATGTTTTCTTCTAGAAGTTATGTATTTTTAGTTTTCAAATTCAGGTCTATGATCCACATTCAGTTAATTTTTGTGTGGGGTAGGGGGTCAAGGTTCAGTTTTTTCCCACAAGGTTATGTAGTTATTACATCACTATTTTTTAAAAAAAGTCCTTTCTTTCTCCATGGAATTCCTTTAGCATCTTAACTGAAAATCGGTTGACCATACAATGTGTACTTTTTGTTCACTACTCTGTTCCATTGCGCTACAGTGCTCCCATTTCTACAGATGTTTCTTCGATGGTTGTTTGCCCTGACACCCATTTCCAGAGGCTTTAAATGGTTGTTTCTAAATAAGTACTATACTGTACTCACCTATTTCCAAACCTCGGGTAACTGAAACCATGGAAAGCAAAACATAACTTTTATATTATAGTGTTATAATTGTTCTATTTTATTATTGTTGTTAATCTCATATTGCGCCTAATTTATAAATTAAACTTTATCATAGGTATATACAGGAAAACACACAGAATATATAGTATAGCTTTCAGGCATCCATTAGGGCTCTTGGATTCTCTCCCCTGAAGATAAGGGGGACCACTGTATGTGCTTTCAATCCTTTGAAATCTATTGAGACTTTTTTACTTCCTAGTATGTGGTGTATTTTGTGAATGTTACGTGTGTATTTGAAAATTTTAATTACCGTCAGTAATAGCTTGAGGTCTTCAGTATAAAGTGTTTGTTCTTTCTATACAAGGTATTCTGTGTTCTGTTTTGTGGAGGTACCATTTAGGTCAAGTAGATTAATTATTTTTAAATTTTCTTGTATCTTCACTTCTTTTTGTGTCTGCCTGCCTTTTAATTACTAATAGAGATGAGTTAAAATCTCTAATTACAAGGTATATATTTGCCTATTTCTTCTTTTGATTCTATCCATTTTTTCCAAATATTTCAAAACTTACTTGATATATATACACACTAAAATTTATTTTTTCTTAATGAATTAGCTCATTTATCTTTATTAAATGTCCTTTTTTATCTCTTGTGGTGCTCCTTGACTTGGGTCTACTTTGATATTAATATAGTCACACCAACTTTCTGATGATTAGTTTGTGTATGATAAATCATTTTGCATCTTTTTAATTTCAGCCTCTCTGTGTGGTTATATTTAAATTATGTCCTTTTTAAGCAGCATGTATTTGGGTCTTGTTTTTATCCAATGTGATAATTTCTGTGTTTTAATTCATTTGCATACAGTATACATTTACATTTAGTAAATGATTATGTATTTAGTCCACTTACATTTAATGTAACTACTAATACAGTTAGATTTAAGTCTAACAGCTTGCTCTTTGTTTCTGTTTGTCTTATGTGCTTTTTGTTCCTTCTTTCCTGCCTTCTTCTGGATTAAGTGTATTTTAGCATTCTACTTTATCTCCTCTTGAATTTTTTTAGCTATACTTTTTTTTAATTCATTGCTCTAGGGATTACAATATTTTAAAATTATCACAATATACCTTGAATTTGTGTTCTATCACTTCACCTATAGTGTAAAAAATCCTTAGAATCTGAGTCCTGGGCAAAGAAAAGCAGCAATCTACTGATTGAAAATGTGTGGGCTGGGAACGAGAATGTTATTCAAAACTCCTGTTTTGTGCAGGAGTGTGAGGAACCTCCAGGAGAGTGCAGAGAAAGTGATCTCTGAATATTGAGTCAACTGGTAGATTGTCTCAATCGGCTGGCCTGGATCCATTTGCTAACTTTTCCCCTTACCCAGAGCACAGCTGGGGGTAATTGACCCTCTGGTGGTTTTCAAAATCTAGAGGCTGTACTAGAATACCTGATGCTCATCATTATTGTTTTCCGCAAGAATCCGGGTCTGGAGTGAAGGGGGAGTGAGGTACGTGGGGTTGGCTTCGGGAGTTTAGGGCAGTATTTCTAAGCATGCTTGTGACAAGCTCACTCCATTCAGCGTTTCCATATGAGGTATGTTACCTGGCCTCTCTCAAGATTGTTTTTTGGGACTAGTTCAAATCGAGTTTCCTTCTACTAGCCATTCCCACAAGTCTGCGCACTCATGTGCCCATGGCTCAGAGGGAAGGTGGGGGCTGTAGAGATGTGATCACTGCTGCGCCGCATCGGGGTCATTTCCTCCCAGTAGGCTCCCACGGCGTGTACCTGCCGCACCCGCCCCGCGCCCGCCCGCCGAGCGCAGGTGTGCGAGTTTCCTCCCTGGCGCCGGCGCGACACCTGCGCGCCCTGCCCCGTGGAGTCCCGCGACAGGGGGCGGACCCCCGTTCCCTCTGCGCCGTGAGCCGGGAGGCTCCCGCGAGAGGACCTCACGCCTGCTTCGCCCCTGTCCCGCGTAAGCTGAGGTCGTCTGGGCAGGCAGGTGACCTTCGGGGCTCTCCGCCTGGCAGAACACCTTCGGCGGCCGGCGGGGAGCGCGGCCAGGGCCGCTCAGACGACTCCTTCCCGCCGACCGTGCGCTGCCGCGGCTCTGGGAAGCGAGGAAGGGGCAGCGGACGCCCCGCCGGGAGGAGGGAGCGGACAGGGCCTCGGCCCGGAGGGAGGAGCGCCAGGAGGAAGAGGCCGAGCTGGGAGAGCCCCCGCCCTGGGAGGAAGGGGAGGAGGCCGAGTGTTTCCTGGCGCATTCCCGGCCCGCCCGAGTGACTCACTCGGGCTGGAAACTCCCAGAGCCCGCCCGGGACCCTCGAGCCGCCGCCGCCGCGGACCCAGGTGAGGAACGGCCCTGCTCCTGCTCCCTGCAGCCTCCGTGGGGTCCGGGCTGCCCTGGGAACCTGGGCCGGGCAGGGTGGCGGCGGGGCCGGGACAGGGCCCCACGAACGGCTGGAACTTGGCTCTAGGTGGTGCGGCCTCCCAGGCGGCGCAGCTTCCCGGGGTCGCCTTGGGCCTCGCGTCCCCCAGCTCCCGGCCCTCGCGGCCCCGGGCCGCCCGGTCCCACACACGAGGGGGCCTAGGCCCCTCGCCCCCGGCCCCTGGCCTCTGATCCCGAGCTCCCCGCCCCCGCCGCCCCTGATCCCGCATCCTGGATCCCGCGTCCCCGGCACGTGGCAGAACTCCAATGGGGAAGGAATGCATCGCTGTTTTGCGTGTTATTGTTGGAAAGTAAGGAGCAGAGGGATTGTTAGCCTTGCTCTAAGGTCGTGCGACCACACCTGAACCCGTTTTTGTTTCGTGCCCCGCTCCGAGGAGAGGCGGGAGATCGTGGTCAAACGAAACCATTCCACAGATTTTTGGAGATGAGTTTTGGGCTTTGTTAGGAAACGCAATTGTTACGTGGGCAGCACTGTTCCGCACAGCCATCTGAATTGTATATTTTAAGCCTGAAATGCTTCAGTTTAATTTGCAGCACTTTGGGGGTGTGAGGAAAAAGGGTGGAAGAATATTTAGGAAATGGGAGGTAAGGAGCGTTTTTAAGCCGTGAGAGGCGTCCGGACGATGTCAACTCTGCTGTTAGATCTAAACGGTATGGATAGAGATTGCAGTCGACCCACTACCGGGTGATCTGCGCTCGCAGATCGGGCGTCGGAGACTTTGGAATGCTTTTTTTTCTGTAGTGGAGGGTTTCTGTAGTGTGCCACATCAGACAGATTTTCGCTGCGTCGTAAACCCAGTGGTATTTCTTGGCCGTCTTCTAACACAGTTCGTCAAATGTTGCGTGACTGAAGCAGCGGCGATCCCCGGAGCTGTGGTTCGGGTTCCTGGGCTCGCCGACTTGGGGATGGCGCTACGGAGTCCTGGCCAGGTTCCGCAGCCTGAGCTGCAGTCGCTGACGGACCAAGGAGGGTCCCACACGTGCTGTCCCTTATCCCTACGGGTGGCCAATGGTTTTCCATGTAAAGCCTGGATCTACAAGCACAGAGCCTGAAAGAACTAATCATATTTCAAGTAAACGTGGGCCATGGCAGGTGTGCGTTTGTAGGAATTCAGTAGGAAGACTGTGCAGTGCTGTGGGATTCCCGGCTGCCCTCCTCCCGCAGCGGCATCCTCAGTGTGACAGAGGACAAGGCAGAGCTGCAGAGAGCATTTCCTGTGTTAATACATGAGTTCGTGTGCTGAGAAGTCAGTCAAAGAAAATGTGTCCCTGAAGTGTGTGTGTGTTTAAATTTATCTTTAAATTTGCATATGGTGAAATTCACTTTTTGTTATGCAGTTCAATGAGTTTTTTTTTTTTTTTTGAGAAAGAGTCTCACTGTGATGCCTGGGCTAGAGTGAGTGCCGTGGCGTCAGCCTAGCTCACAGCAACCTCAAACTCCTGGGCTCAAGCGATCCTCCTGCCTCAGCCTCCCGAGTAGCTGGGACTACAAGCATGCGCCACCATGCCCGGCTAATTTTTTCTATATATATATTTTTAGTTGTCCAGATCATTTGTTTCTATTTTTAGTAGAGACAGGGTCTCGCTCTTGCTCAGGCTGGTCTCGAACTCCTGACCTTGAGCGATCCACCTGCCTCAGCCTCCCAGAGTGCTAGGATTACAGGCGTGAGCCACCGCGCCCAGCCTAGTTCTTCATTTTTTATTGCATTAACCTGGATGAAAATGTTGTTACATTGTGGTGAATGAAATGTTGTTACATTGTGGTATAATGCGCCAGGTTTTGGTTCTGAGATTTACTGGCTGTGTGTTGCTGAGTGTTTCCTTATTTAAATCAGGGATAATATCTTTTACTTCACAGTTATAGTGAGGTAATTCAAGTACCTAATACACAGACTTTTATTGACTGTAGAAAGAAAATTTCTTTTTTTTCCCCCATATCAATACAGACGGGCATAGAAAGAAAATTAATAGGGAAGACCACAAAGTTGTCACAGACGAGCTATTCTTTTCTCTTTTATCATGATACTTCACTTAATTATTTTGTATAATCAGTTGACAGTACATATCATTGCAATTTTGGATAAAAAATTTAAATAAAATATTCATAGAGCATATAATTTCTGACTTAAAGGACATGAAACAGAATGTATACATTTTGTTACCTGATTTTTCAATATAAGCAAACATGAAATTAGGGAAAAAGAAATGTATAGTTTATCCCTAAAACAGTGATTGTAATTATTGGCTTTATAGGATAAAAACAGCCAAACCTCATAACCAACAGAAGTATTATAGGCAGGCTCTTTTCCACGACTCAGAACAGATGGAAGTGGAATTAAAGAAGATCCAGTGAAAAAGTAAACCAGAGCCCAGGAAGGGTGGGGCGGGGGGAGAAGGGAAGTTGATTAATGGGTACAAATATACGGTCTGATAGAAGAAATAAGACCTAGTGTTAGATAGATCAGTAGGGTGACTATAGTTTACAATAATGTATTACGTATTTCAAAATAGCTAGCTAATTTGAATGTTTCTAGAATAAAGAAAAGATAAATATTTAAGGTGATGGATATCCAAAGAACACTGATTAGATTTTACAAATTATAAGAATGTATTAAATTATCACATATACCCTGAAACCATGTACATCTCTTATCTGTTAATAAAAAATAAAAATAAAATATTCAAAAAGAACAACAAAAAACAAACAAAAAAACAAAATAAAAAAGTAACTGAAATAATCAGGGCTATAGGACATGAATGAAAAAGATTATACCCTAACAGTAAATAAAGACCGAGAGAAGAAATGGTCAGTCTTTAAGAGCTCAAATTATACAGATAAGAGGAAGCATGATTTACTTTTTCATCAAATTCTAGAAGGTCTTGGTGTTTGTAACTCAACTTCTGGATGGCAATAAGTTGACAGAATGCATTATTTATAACCCCAAAATTGAAAAGTTGCAAAGAATGCAATGAGTCTTCCAGTCTGATGTAGCCAATGTAGGGAGTGCTATGGATATCCTTGAAGGATATCACATAGACAATGCACTCGTTGCACATCTGTGAGCAACCCAAATGACTGTTCTTGTTTTAAACCACTAAATATTGGGGTAGTTTATTATTCAGCAATAGGTAAATGGAATACGCTGTCTTAAAAATAACCCCAAAATATAGAAAACAGAAACATGAATTGTGTCTTTGGTGAAACTGGCATTAATAAATGATGATAGGGATGGATGGAAGAAGATTATACCTCAGAGTCTGCAAGGGAGGATATGGAAGAGAAGCAAAGTGATTTACACCACAGAACCCCAAAGACTCTTGAGCAGAACTGCCAGAAGAGGCTGGGGTAGGGCTGAAAACAGGGAGATTGCATAAGAAGTAGAGTCCCAGGTCCCACCTTTACTTAGCACAGCCAGGCAACTCCCTCCATCAGCCCAGTAGGAGATATTATGTATAGTCTCTAGATAAAGTGAACCAGAGGCTCTGGGCTCAGGAAATATTTGTGCTTGTGTTTGGGCAGGTATCCAGAGATTGAACACAAAGTGAGTTAAGTGAAAGCCCACACACTAAATGGAGATCTCTAACCACTCTTCCCAAGCCTAGCTTTAGAATGGGGCTTACATAGATGCTCCCCGACATACAATGGGGTTTTACTCCAATAAAACCACCATAAGTTGCAAGTATTATAAATCGAAATGTATTTAATACATCTAGCTACCAAACATCACAGTTTAGTCTAGCCTACTTTAAACATGCTCAGAAGATTTACATTAGCCTCCAGTGGGCAAAATCATCTGGCAACACAGTGTACAGTAGAGCATCAACTCATCAACTGTTTACCCCCCTGATTGCATGGCTGGCTAGAAGCTGTGGCTTGCTACCTGGCATCACAAAAAGAGTATCCTACCACATATTGGTAGCCTGGGAAAAGACCAAAATTCAAAATTCGAAGTATAGTTTCTACTGAATGTGTATTGCTTTTGTATCACGATAAAGTCAAAAAATCATTAAGTTGAACCATCATACGTCGGGGACCCTCTGTATTCCCTAGGCAAGAAATTGGAGGATTTATCACTGTAGAAAATAAACTATGCCAGAGGAAAGATTAACAGATACTGATATGGAGATTCTTTTTTTTTTCTTAAAGCCAATCAAATTTAGCAGGGAGATTCTTAATAAATATTAAGCCAACCTGCCACTTGATTGTACAAGAGGGAAGCCTCACCATCACTATAGCTGGCCTCTATACATACAGCTTCCATTTAGCTTTTAAGTTCCTTATTCTTTTTTTTTTTTATTTCAGCATATTATGGGGGTATAGATGTTTAGGTTATCCTTATTCTTATATATTATATAAACAGACAAATAAGGATCATCAGGAAAGCTTCCAACTTCAAACAGAACAAACAAATAGAAAAGACAATGCCTAGAGCAACCAGTAACTTGACAAAACTAAATACCCTTCAAAAAGATAAGATAAAATACTTCTTAGGCAAAAAATAAATAAATAAAAAGATAAAATAAAATAATTAAAAAAAAAGAAAAAAGGCCGAGTGCAGTGGCTCACACCTCTGATTCCAGCACTCTGGAAGGCCGAGGCAGGAGGACCACTTGAGGTCAGGAGTTTGAGACTTGCCTGAGCGAAGAGTGAAACCTTGTTTTTACTAAAAATAGAAAAAATTAGCTGGGTATGGTAGCATGCGCCTGTAGTCCCAGCTACACGGGAGGCTAAGGCAGGAGGATTGCTTAAGCCCAGGAGTTTGAGGTTGCTGTCAGCTAGGCTGATGACATGGTACTCTAGCCTGAGCAACAGAGTGAGACTCGATCAATCAATCAATCAATCAATAAAATAATGAAATAAAATAAAATGAGTAAAAAAATAAAATACTTCTTAGGAAAATAATATAAATTGCTTTTTGAAAATAAATGTATGACAGCAGAAAAACATTTCAATATAAGAGTTAGAAAGATAAATTTGAGAAAATCTCATAGAAAGTAAAACGAGATAAATATTAGGACCACAAAGATTACAAAAATTAAAAGGATGGGTGTTGGAGGCCCAACATCAAAGCAACTAGATTTCCAGGAAGCAAGAGTAAAGACTAAAGAAGAAAAAATTTCACAGAAAAAATGTAAGAACACTTCCTAAAACTAACAGACTCCAGATTGGCAATTTTTTGAGTACCTACCAGAATAAATTTTAAAAAGACCTATATCTCATATAATGAACCTAAAAGCTTCTAGAGAGAAAAAAACAAAACAAAAATAGACTACTTTAAAGAGGATTCAGAAGGGCATTAGCCCTCTCAATACCAATATCATAAGCCTGAAGACAACTGAATAATACATTACAAATTCTAAGCACAAAAAATGATTTTCAGGACAAGCACAGTGTGGCTCACGCCTGTAATCCTAGCACTCCAGGAGGCTGAGGTCGGAGGATTGCCTGAGGTCAGGAGTTTGAGACCAATCTGAGCAACAGCTAACCCAATCTCTACTAAAAATAGAAAAAATTAGCTGGGCATAGTGGCATGAACCTGTAGTCCCAGTTACTCAGGAGGATCACTTGAGCCCAGGAATTTGAGCTTGCTGTGAGCTAGGTTGATGTCATGGCACTCTAGCCCAGGTGAGAGAGCAAAGCTCTGTTTCAAAAAAAAAAAAGAAAAGATTTTCATCCTAGAATCCTATTCAATTAATTAATTATGAATGAAGGACACCCTTGTTTAGAATGTAAGGTCTCACATTTTCCATTTACTCACCCTTTTTCAGAAAGCTTTTTTTTTTTTGGAGACAGAGTCTTGCTCTGTTGCTCAGGCTAGAGTGCCATGGCGTCAGCCTAGCTCACATCAACCTCAAACTCCTGGGCTCAAGCGATCCTTCTGCCTCAGCCTCCCGAGTAGCTGGGACTACAGGCACGTGCTACCGTGCCCGGCTAATTTTTTCTGTTTTTAGTTGTTTGGCTAATTTCTTTCTATTTTTCGTAGAGACGGGGTCTCGCTCTTGCTCAGGCTGGTCTTGAACTCCTGAGCTCAAACTATCATCCGCCTCGGCCTCCCAGAGTGCTAGGAACAGGCGTGAGCCACCACGCCCGGCCTTCAGAAAGCTTATTGCAGACTGTGTTCAACCAAAATGAGGGAACAGATCAAGAAATCCAAATCAAGAGAGAATCAACTGTACAGAAGGCCAAGAGAACAGAAGTCCAGATTGGAGTAGGAGCATGGGGGGCTCCAGAGTGATGATTCCATGAAAATAATGAGATTGACATTATTTTATAGGTGGTTAGTAAGTGGAATGTGATATCAAGAGGTGCTTTTACAGAGCAAGTAGAAGGGAGAGAAGACAAGCTATTTAAAGAAACTATGCAAATGAAAAAATGTTAATGTCAAGAAAACCAAAAAGCTTTTAAAAAAAAAGGTAAAAATAATCATAGTACATTAGTTGGCTTAAGAGAGAACAATATTTATAATCATTTGGCATCCAAGTTATAGCATAAAAATTTATAGCTGCAAGCCACCTTACACTTATTCTACTTTAACTTGCTGACTTCACATAGATGAAAAAGAGTTTCAGAGCTGTTAAATTACATACATTAATTAATGCCACAACCCAAAAGAGGTATCAGTTGTCACAAGTGGGAATACCTACCTATCTACTTCTGCGGAGGGACTGGTTTCAGTAATTGGAATATATCAGTGATGCTGGCATTCTGAATTTGGGATCTAGCTCTAAGCATGTAAGTTTAGGCAGGTAAGAACTTCTAGATCTGCAGTTTTCCTATAAAATTAGAAGAATGATATTTTTCCATACTACCTCAGAATTAAAACAAGGGTCATATTAGATATTGGATTTAAAAAATATAAAAATAATTTTAATGAACAAACCCGGGAAGTAGATGCATTTTATATTTAATCTTTCAAAAATCGTTTTTATATCTTTTTCATTTATCTCTATATTGATTTCTAAGGCCATCCCTAAGATGGATACTCAATCATTTAACAATATTTTTGGCCAGGTATGGCAGCTCATGTCTGTAATCCCAGCACATTGGAAGGCTGACATAGGAGGATTGCTTGAGGCCAGGAGTTCGAGACCAGCCTGGGCAATATATTGAACCCTCGTCTTTAAAAAAAATAAGAAAAAGTAGCCAGATATGGGTAGCACACATCTGTAGTACTAGCTACTCAGGAGGCTGAGGGGGTTGGATTGCTGAAGCCTAGGAGTTGGAGGTTGCGTTGAACTATGATGCTGCTACTGCACTCCAGCCTAGGCAACAGAGTGTGACTCTGCCTCAGAAACCAAACAAACAAAAACCAAACAATGTTCTTAGGAATTTTCCTAAGAATAAAACACCTACTCTGTAACACTGAGATAGAGGTTGGTACACAGATTGTGTAAAGAGTGATTAATGTGGCTGAGGCAAAAGCTAGTTTGATTTGTTAAATCAAAAAATTATTTGAACTGTTAAATATTATTTAAAAAGAAAAGTTCTACTATTGTCAAGTATAATACTGCCTATTGCTTACTAGTATAGGGCTTTAGTAACTACTTAAAAATTCAAAATAATTCATATATTCCCTCAGCAAACATTTTAGCATCTTTGTGCACTATGGGATAAAGAATGATGGTGAAGTTACAAAGCTGCTTTCAACAGGGGAAATGGTCACTACAGAAATAGCTGTATTATAAGGTTTCATTATAGAGAGATACAAATCAAGTTGTATGAAGTTCAGAGAAAGTTTAATTTTACTTATTTATTTTTAGTTTTAATTTTTTCCCCACCCCTAGAAGATTAACTTTAAATGAAGTAAGACAGAGTTTGTGTTTTTATGAAGACTCCCTACAGAATGTAGTATTAAAAAAAATCTTGATAAATGGATAAAATATATATATATATTTACAAATAGGTGACATTTATAAGTTCTTGGGGGTAGAAAATGACTTCTTGCAATCTTGTTACTAAATTTGTTTGGAAAAATCTTTTTCCTACTAAAAAAATTACATTTATCCCAATTTTCCTTTCTTAATTAGCAGTTTCCAAATTATTTTTTTTCTGTAAACATGATAAACTATATTTGATGTTATTTTAAAAAATTAATTAAGAGGTTCTATTATGGGCTGGTCCGAAGGTAGTGAGTTATCTCACTTGATTGTTCAGTCAGTTACAGATTGAACTCCTTGTTCTGCTACATTCTCCCCTCCTCACTACTGCACTTGACTAGTCTTAAAAAAAAAAAAAAGAAGTAGTTCTATTATGGACTCAGATCCTAGTCTACCTATTTGTCTCCTTTACTTTTTCAGCAGTCTGCTTGGGAATACTTATAAACACATGGAAAAAGTGTGTTTCAGCTCTTTAGCATCATTGGGAGCACGAAATTTGTCATGGTTTCTGATGAGGTGTTTTTAACATAATTTGAGCTGTCTTATCAACTTTTTTCTATAATTTTCTATTGTAAGATCAAGAATATTATCATTGTTGTATTTCAGCTTTTCTGAATATTCTATCTCAAGTCAAATTTCACTTTTCAAAATTTTTAAATTTTTAGTTATTATGGGTACATAATAGTTATATATTTTTATAGGGTACAGGGATGCTTTGATAGAGACATATAATGTGATCTCTTTCTTTTTTGTTTTTAGTTTGACAATTTTCTTCCTCTATCAACAATTTTACCTTAATAATAACCTCTTTATGGATAATTAAAATGTTCTATTCCTTCCCCTACTGTTCTTACTTGTGCAGTCTCTGCATGTTCCAGCATCTCTTCAAATTCCTGATACTCTTCATCATCTGGTTCAGCACCTGAGAGGCGAGCGGCTCTGGCCATGAAATATGGAGGCAGCTCTCCGATTGCTGTACCAATACCCTAGGAGAAAAAGCAAAATACTTACACTGATGTTGTGATCTCAATACAGTGACACTTAACAGATTAAATCTATACTTTTCTCTATTGCCAAAAGCATTCTGAGACGCAATGTACTGGGAGGGGAAAGCATATGCTACATAATCGAAAGGGTAAGAGTTTGAATCCTGGCCCTAATTCTGACCTGTAGGATGCCAGGCAAGATAATACATATAAAACTCTGACAGTAATTGGCACATTGTAAATATTAAATTAAGGTTAGTTCTCTAGCACCTCTACTTAGACTCTTCTTTTTTTTGGTCAGTCTTTCCCTCTCTTTCCAATATCTAAATGATCTGGTAATAAGAATTCGCTAGTACAGTTGTTAGATAAATATTCCCTAGGAAATCTTCTGGTATTGTGGATATTGCTTTAATCTCAAAACGACTTTTTTTGTGTTGAGTTAAATTTTTAACAAATTATGGTCAGGAAGCCTCTTGAAAACAACAAAAATAGGATGGGTAAATTTTCACTACAGGAAAAATGTTTATTTCCTCAGGATACTGAGTGACTCATGTTTCAGTCACTTTGTGGACTTTTGTTTTTGAAGATAATTTTTTTTTAAATCAACTTAGGACATAAGTATGAAAACAAAGGTTAATGAACCAGTAACTTGGTTTAGACTTAAATAGCTTAAATACAGGATAGATAATAATGCAACACGCACATAGTCTCTAGGGAAATTTTCAACTTTGAGACAGATACTGTGAATGAAAAAGCTTTGCCAGTTCTCAAAAGCAAGATTAAGGATTTCAGTTTGCTCTGTCCTAAGGCTTTTTCCCCAAATGCCATGAAAAGAATCCCCAAGAGACATTACCAAATTCAAACATTTTGTGTTCGCAATGTGTGGAACCAAGTGTAACTACAATATCCACATGTGACACAAGAGCTTTGAAAAAGAATACTTAAGTGTCAAAAGAATAAGACTATATTTATAAAGTTAAAAAACAGAGAGAAGGGAGGGAAGAGACATATACATACATGGATATAGGAATAAAGTACAAATCATGTATTGCTAAACAAGAAAACCAAACGTTGGTCACCTTTGGAGGATACTAAAGAACCAGTTTATTATTTAAAAAATCAGTAAATAAAGGGAAAGAATCAAGCATTTATCCTTTTCCCATATGAACTATATCTCAGAGTAACTAAATTTGTGATAAGGAAAAGTTGCTCTTTAATAAAAGTATTCCAGCCAATAATAACTAAGAAAAAAAAGTATAATTGGAACACCATTTTTAACCCCTAATAAAATAATGGATCATAAATGGTACTAATATCACAACAAAAGAAAGACAACCAGATATTATTGTGCCTCATGATAGAAATACACAAGGCTACAAAGTGTATTCCTGTAAAAGCAATAAGAACAAGAAAAAACAACCTCAAGCCTCTCAGTCTATCAATTCTCAGGAAATACAAGGAACATGTTTAAATTACACCAACCAGAATCCAATCAGGAAAATTTAGACTGTGGGAAATTCTACTTGACAAAGCAGTTTCTTCAATACAAATGTGAAAAGGAAAACAGAGAAATAAACATAATGAGGAAAATCTGAACGCCAACTGGATAATGGATTTTCAAATACTGTAATTTCTTTTAGGTGTGATAATTATTTTAGGTTCTAAGGCTAATATATTTACAGATGAAATGTGATACGACATCTGGGATCTTCTTCAAGATAACTGAAGTGGAGAGTGAGGAAGGGTGTAGATAAAACAATATTAGCTATGAGTTAATATTAGCTTCGGTTGGGTGAGAGTATACTAAGTTCGTTTAATAATTTTCTGCACTTTTGGGGAAATTTTCCATAATAAAAAGTAGGAAGAAAAGTAATTACAACATTTTATTCAAAACATGAACTTCTCTTAAGTTCAAATGTTAAGTCAAATGTTTAATTGTTCTGAAGGCAATCATATGATTCAAACTCATGACAAGTTTCCTTAAAGTTAAAAAGGAAGTAACACAATGGACTGAAATGAAATCAAGAGCTATGTACTGTCTTATACATAGTTGCCATAATTACTGTTATATTCAGTACTTTAATTCTGTTCATGTTTTCCCATATTAGCAAGAAACAAGAATGGTAATCTTGAGTTAGTATTCTATTATGCAATAAAATAAAAGATAAATATAGTCATCCAGGGAGGTCTTCTAAAACATATTATATTCTAGACACAGAAACTTATTTAGTCAGTTATCTCAAATTAGATACTGAAGCCTCATTTTTTATAAAACAATTTTATAATTCTTTAGAAAATTCAAATAGAAAATTCTTTGTATTTGTTTATATACAAAACAAAACAAAAACCGCAGGACACTAAAACCATCAACTCAGGTTTAATTTGCTTCCTTATTGCAAAAGAAAGACAAGTGGTATTTTTATTCAGAAAGCTCTCCTAAAAACTATCTACTAATACCAACTTGTTGCCCTTATGTCTCTGCTTCTTGAACTGGAGAAGACATCAATATGCACAAAATATGCAAACCAAGTGATAAACACAGTATCTTCCCAGAGTGTTGATTTTATTCAAAGATTTTGGGAAAGAGAAAAAATTTGAATTTTTGTGCTTTTAAAAAGTTTTGTTCTCAAGGACTATATTTGTGACTAATTGCATAACAGGTTATTTTACTTTCTGTTCTGTGGAAAGTATAAAGCATTCCAAGAAAGAGTTTTAATGTAAATTTTTTTTGCACCCATGCTGTTGATTGTTAAATGTAATTATCTGATCATGATGCTAAATAAATATATCTTTAAAAAAAAAAAAAAGTTTTGTTGGCCAGGCATGGTGCCTCAAGCCTTTAATCCCAGCACTTTGGTAGGCCAAGCCATTGCACTCTAGCCTAGACACCAGAGCAAGACCCTATCTTTTTTTGAGACAAAGTCTCACTTTGTTGCCTAGGCGAGTGTCATGGCATCGGCCTAGCTCACAGCAACCTCAAACTCCTGGGCTCAAGCGATCCTCCTAACTCAGCCTCCTAAGTAGCTGGGAATATAGGCATGCACCACCACACCCGGTTAATTTTTTCTGTTTTTAGTTGTCTGGCTAATTTTTTTCTATTTTTAGTGGCGATTGGGTCTCGCTCTCGTTCAGGCTGGTCTCAAACTCCTGACCTCATGCGATCCTCTCGCCTCAGTCTCCCAGAGTACTAGGATTGGCCTCCCAGAGTGCTAGGATTACAGGCATGAGCCACCGCACCCAGCCAAGACTCCATTTAAAAAAAAAAAAAATTAGCTGGGCATAGTGGCATACATCTGTAGTTCCAGGGACTTGGGAGGCTGAGGCAGGAGGATCACTTAAGCCCAGGAGTTTGAGGTTGCAGTGAGCTATGATGGCACCACGCCACTCCGGCCTAGGTAACAGTGAGACCCTATCTCTTTAAAAAAAAAAAAGTTTTATCAAATTGACTCAGAAGCAAATCAGCAGCACTGTGTTTTTATATCGGGAAATGCAAGTTTAATGATGAAAATTTGGAGAGCAGAATTTGTTATATATGCTGATGACTCAGAAATTATAGTAGTTTTATATTATCAGTGTTAATACTCTTTAAACACAAAGTCATTTTTCTATTAAATATTCCAACTACAAATATGAATCAAAGGTTAGATAAGCAGAGGTTTGGAGGACAACCTTGAAACCACTAAGAAATTCAGGGCTCTTACAGTGATGTTTAAAAACAATTATACCAAGCTGGTAAAATCACCAGATTGTTTTGCAAATAAGAGAGAAAATCTGCTTGCAGCTTCCACTGAGGTCAGCTTTTAAATGTCTCTAGAAAGGAATGAAATTCTGACATTGCTACAACATGGATAAAACTTGAAAACTTTATGCTAAATGAAACAAGCCAGGCGTAGTGGCTCACACCAGTAAACTCAGCACTTCGGGAGCCCAAGAAAGGAGGATCGCTTGAGCGGCCCAGAAGTTTGAGGTTGCAATGAGTTATGATGATGCTACTGCATTCTAACCAGGGCAACACAGCAAGACCCTGTCCAAAAAAAAAAGAAAAAGAAAAGAAAGAAAAAGGAAGAAAGGGAGGGAGGGAAGAAAGAAAGAAAAGAAAAGGAAGAAACAGAAGAAAAGAAGCAAGGAAGGAAGGAAGGAGCCATCTAGACACTAAATGACAAATTCTGGATGACTCCATAGAGGCAGAAAGCAGAATAGAATACAGGTTACCAGGTTAGGGAAGAAGAGGGAATGAGAAATCACTGTTTATAGATTTTCTGTTTGGGATGATAAAAAAGTTCTGGAAATGGATACTGGTGATGGTTACACAACATTGTGAATGTACTTAATGCCACTGAACTGTACACTTAAAAATGATTAAAATGGGGAACTTTATGTTATGTATATTTTACCACTACCACTACCACCACCACAATAATAATAATACATGAACTAACAGTAATAACTAACTCACAGTTAAGGCTAAACAAATGGCCTTAAAAGGTGATGCTTTCTATCTTAAAGTTACCACATATGCTATTTTCTCTTCTGCCCTCCTGCCAACCCCACTCTCACCACCATCTCCCCTTTACTCCACATTATCCTTAGATCTCAACTGAAACATGGTTTCTTCATGAAAATCTTCCTTGAATCTCAGACGAGGGCAAATTCTAGTGTTACACAGTAGATTTCTCCTTCATAGCAATTATCACAGTTTGTACTTACACATACATTTTTCTATGATAATTATTTCCCCCACTAGAATGTAAAGCCCAATGAGGGTAGAGACAGTTAAGATTTCCTGAATCCCTAGTGCTTAAATGCTTAATAACTATTTGTGGAATTCATGAATGAAAAGCAACTTTGTGGAGCCTTGCATTGGTGAAACAGCCAAATTATGAAGTTCAAAAAGATGCAAACTGAAAAAGGTACCTTACTGATCAAAAATATCACCCAATTTATGTGCTCTAAAGGCCTATAAAAACAAGTTGAAACTGAAGTTGAGATTCTTTATCTTGTAATGGGAAGTACTAGGTATGTTAATGACTTTACTGATTCAATATTATTTATGATAGTGAAGTCTGTAAAGATATTTTAATTTGGGGAGTACAAATTAGATAAAAATTTTAAACAAGATGTCTTTTATAATCAAGCAAGACACTTCCCTGGAAAAAAAAGAATGTGGACACAGACAGAATGAAAACTGTGAAAGGGAAAACTATGAGAATCATGGCCACCATGATTAGGTTTTCCCAACCTCACATACTACTGACTTTTTGAGTGTGTACCATTATTGTAGAATTCATTGGCATTAATTGTGTTCACGGCTATTGTGCAATCGTCACTATTGGCAATATTTTCCATCACTCAAATAGAAACCCTCTACTCATTAAGCATTAACTTTTTACTCCTCACACCCCATAACCTCTAATTTACTTTTGTCACTATGATCTTGCTTCTTCTAGATAGTTCATTAAGTGAAACCACACAGTATTTCTCTTTCTGTGTCTGGCTTATTTCACTTAATATAATGTCTTCAATGTTCATCCAAATTGTGGCATTTATCAGAAAGAACTTCATTCCTCTTCATGGCCGAATAATATTCCACAGTATGTATACATCACATTTTGTTTATCCATTCATCTATTGAGTAGCACTAAGTTTTCACTTTTTTGCTACTTGAATAATGCTGCTAAACAGTGAAGTACAAGTATCTGACTTCCTGTTTTCATTTCTTCCAGGCAGGAGTTGAACTGGAAGAGAGTCATATGGCAATTCTACCTTTAACTTTTTGAGGAACTACCAATCTGTTTTCCATAGCAGCTGAGCAACTTTTCATTGCCACCATAAGGGTTCCAATTTCTCCACAACCTCACCAACATTTATTTTCCATTTTTTAAAAAAATAATAGCCATCTTTTAATATGCTTTTTGGCCATCTGCATATCTTCTTTGGAAAAATGTCTATTCAAATAGAGTTGTCTTTTTGTTGTTGGCTTGTAAGAATTCTTTAATACTTTGAATATTAAACCCTTATCAGGTCTGTAATTAATAAACATTTTCTCCCATTCTGTAGGCTGTCTTTCCACTCTCTTGATAGTGTCCTTAGAAGTACAAGAGGTTTTTTTTTTTTTTTCTTTCTTTCTTTCTTTCTCTCAGAAAGTGTAATGATTAAGGCTCAATTCTAGGTAAGATAGACATACTGGTGGACACTCCCAACGTGATGAGGATAACATGGCCTCTTTGAGGTGGATGTTGACTGCAGTCCCAAGATGTACAAGAGGTATTAAGAAGTTCAATTCATCCATTTTTTCTTTTGTTTCCAGTGCTTCTGTTGTTACATATAAGAAATCATTGTCAAATCCAACATGATTCAGATTTGTCTCTATATTTTCTTCTAAGAGTTTACTACGTTTAACTCTTAAGTTTAGACCTTTGATGCATTTTGAGTTAATTCTTATACATGGTATAAGGTAAGGGTTCAACTTCATTCTTTTGCATGTGGATATTCAATTTTCCCAGCAGCATTTGTTGAAAAGACTGTCCTTGTAAATGTGAAAAGGAACCATTTAAGCATAATCTGATGTGTTAATTTTTTTTGCTTGACAAGAGACAGTTACAAAGAAGAAAACAAGAAAATCAAACAAACATTCGACCAATTAATCAGTATTTACTAACATTCCCATACTATGTACAAAACCTAATGCTTATTGCTATGAGGGCAACACATTTAAGGTACAGTTTGTATTTTTTAAGATCCTACATGTTTATTTGGGGAAGAAAGCCATTATACAAGCCAAGTTAACTAATTTAAGGCATACGTGAAGCCAGGCTTAAGTACTACAGACAATACGCACTATGGGAATGGGGAGGAAGCAGTTTTCATTGCCAACTGGGATGGTGTTTTCTTTGCTGGCATTAGTGTTAACCCAGCTACATCAGTAATTTTTTTTTTTTAAGATACGGACTCATTCTGTTGCCCTGGCTAGAGTGCAGTGGTGTCATCACAGCTCACTGTAACCTTAAACTCCCGGGCTGAAGCCATCCTCCTGTCTCAGCCTCCCAAATAGCTGAGGCTACAAGCCTGTGCCACAACGCTGGGCTAATTTTTTTTTCTATTTTTAGTACAGATTGTTGGGGAGGAAGCCTTGATTTTTCTCAAGCTGGTCTCAAAATTCCTGACCTCAAGCAATCCTCCCGTCTCAGCCTCCCAGAGTGCGAGCTACTGCACCTGGCCCATAAGTAATTTTTGAAATAATAATATCAAGAAAAATAGAAAACTGAATTTATATACACAGTCCCTTTTCTAGCATATTCCAAGTATCTTCTATTATTGTAATAATTTTTTTCTTTTTAATGGGGGGGATGGAAATTACTCAAGCTGTCTAATTAAGTCTCTAATAATAATTTTTCATCAAAAGACTAAAGTCAAATTTATAAAACATATGCAACGAGTATAACAAATCTGTTTCCAGTGTTTATAAAACAGCAACAGGAAACATGACAATTTTTCCTGTCTTTCATAGTCAACAAATTGAACATATGGCATTTCCTTTATAATTCATTTTTTACACAGGGTCTCACTCTGTTCCCCGGGCTAGAGTGCAGTGGCATCATCATAGCTCACTGCAACCTCAAACTCTTGGGTTCAAGTGATCCTCCTGCCTTAGCCACCTCAGTAGCTGGGACTACAGGCATACCACCATGTCCAGCTAATTTTTCTATTTTTTGTAAATACAGGGTCTCGCTCTTGCTCCAGCTCCTTTATAATTCTTTAAAGCAAAACATGACTGCTAACACTTAACTATGTTTCAAAATTCTGCCTCTTCTGTGGGTATGGTATTCGTGTACATTTTAATGAGTTAAGATTTTTTTTTTTTGAGACAGTCTCTCTTTGTTGCCCGGGCTAGAGTGAGTGCCATGGCGTCAGCCTAGCTCACAGCAACCTCAGACTCCTGGGCTCAAGCAATCCTCCTGCCTCAGCTTCCCAAGTAGCTGGGACTACAGAGGCATGCACCACCATGCCTGGCTAATTTATATATATATATATCTATATATCTATATATATATATATATATATATACACACACACACATATATATATTTTTAGTTGTCTAGATCATTTCTTTCTATTTTTTAGTAGAGACGGGGGTCTCGCTCTTGCTCAGGCTGGTCTCAAACTCCTGACCTTGAGCAATCCACCTGCCTCGGCCTCCCAGAGTGCTAGGATTATAGGCGTGAGTCACTGCACCCGGCCAAGTTAAGATTTTTAAGTGGTCTGTTCCATAATCTCTAATTTCCTTAGAAATTGCTAGAGGAAAAAAAGTCACAGGAACATAATAAACCCAAATGATGAATTAAAAAATAATTCAAATGATAACAGAAGTTTTTAACAAATAAATTTTTCTCAATGATGGACACCTGAATGAATTTAAGCACATAGCAAGGAGGAAAAAAAAGCAGCTGGTGTGGTGGCTCACACCTGTAATCCTAGCACTCTAGGAGGCTGGAGGCCGAGGCGGGAGGAAAGCTTGAACTCAGGGGTTCGAGACCAGCCTGAGCAAGAGCAAGACCCTGTCTCAACAAAAAAATAGAAAAATTAGCCAGGCATGTGGTGAGCTCCTGTAGTCCCAGCTACCTGGGAGCCTGAAGCAAGAGGTTAGCTTGAGCCCTGGAGTTTGAGGTTGCGGTGAGCTACTACGATGACGCCACTAGACTCTACCCAGGGCAACAGAGTGAGAGACTGTCTCAAAAAAAAAAAAAAGCTTTGTGTGTGTATTAAAATACATCTGCCATTAAAGATGTTATCCAAGAAATGTCTGATTTTACTTCATAGCAACTCAGAAAATGAAATGAGTCCTCTAAGAATACACAGTATTTTAATCTAGAAGTGAGACATATAACATTTACCGATGTAATATTTACATATAACCACTTGCTAAGTGTTTATTAGGTATATTAACACTGGAATGAATTTTACAAAGTAGTGTACAATTGAGCCTTGAACAACATAGGTTTGAACCACGTAGATATACGTGACACTGAGCGTACCTATCTATCCTGCCTCTCCTACCTCCTCCACTTCTTCCACCTCTGACACCCCTGAGACAGCAAGACTAAACCCTTCTCTTCTTCCTCCTCCTCAGCCTACTTAATGTGAATACAGCAAGGATGAAGACCCTTATGATGATCCACTTCCCCTTAATGATAATAAATATATTTTCTCTTCCTTACGATTTTAACATTCTCTTTTCTCTAGCTTACAATAAGTAATATGGTATATAATAGATATAACATATTAATACAGAATACATGTTAACTGACTGTTTATGTTATCAGTAAGGCTTCCGGTCAACAGTAGGCTATTAATAATTAAGTTTTGGGGGAATCAAGAGTTACATGGATTTTTGACTACACAGGGAGTCAGCATCTCTTAACTCCCCCATTGTTCACGGGTTAACTGTAGTTCCATCATCTATACTCCTTTTCCCTGCTGTTGTCTATTTGGCATTGTCACTTCTCTTCTAATGACATTCACAAACAGGAGAAGCCCTAGATTTCTTCTGCCTTGGAAGTAGATAGCTGGTGACTTCATGAATCATTTACTAAGTATATGTTTGGATTCCACTTCAACAAGGTACAACATAGTATCAAGATGGTGAGGTTAGTTTTAGACAAATATGAAAATGCACATCTTACCCACATGCAGGCTTCAATCCTAACTTTTGAGATTATACTCCATAAAGAAATGGCTCCTTCAATGCCCTCTTCATCTGGACAAATAATCTGATCAGGATAGGGTGGTTCAGGGAAATTAACTGAATTGCATTCATAAGCAGCAAGTGTAACTGAGGCTATATGTGGACCCTATAAAACAAATAAGAAATCACTGATGAAAAATGTTAATAAAAAAGGAATGATCAATACACCAGTTATTTTACTAGTATATGAATGACTATATAAGAAAAATCTTAGCTTCTGAGGAACAAAATTCTGTTTAAATAAATTATTTCAAAATGCAGCTAGCAATGTGAGAAAATAATCCTCCCCCAGAAATCTTCCTGGTTGAGTTTTTTAAATATTCAGATTTATTGCGTTATAAATAGTAAGAGTCACTCTTTAGGTCTACATTTCAATGAGTTTTGAAAAATATATTCAGCCATATAACACAACTATTCAAGATATAGAACATTTTTAACACTGTGAAAAGATCCTTTGTGCTCCTTTGTAGTCAATCCCCTCCGCCCAATCCTAATCCCAGGCCAATCATTGATCTGGTTTGATTTTATTTATCCATATTTCTAATTTGTCAGAATGTTATCCTCTGTGATAAAAACTTCCTGAATCCCTATTTTAGGTATAGTTTGAGACTATCGCTTTTTGTCCTTACATAAAACAGCTGAGTTGGTGAAATAACTACCTCAGTTAACCTTCCCAGTGAAATCCTAAAACAAAACTAAAACTGTGAAAACAGTGAGTTTTTCTTTTAATTTTTTCTACAGAAATTTTTATGCTGCTTTGTTCCTTTATTTTGAAATATTCCAAATTAACAAAAATCACATAAATTGAAATGTATTAATTTTTAGATGTCTGATAAAGTCTTAAACACAATGGTTCCCAAAAGCACAAGATGGGGTGTTTGCATAGAGTCAACTAGAGAGTTGGTTAAAACATAAATTCCTGGGTCCCTTAAGCATAGATTGATAGATGCCCTCTAGCATACAGACATCAGGTGTTGGGAAGAAAAATATGTTATTAGTGGAATAAAATTACTTACACACATGAGATTTTGTTACTAACATATTGTGTGAATCTGACCTTTCTGAATCTGAAAGTTTCTATTAAGAATTTCTCCACTGATTTTTCATAAATCAGTCAGTCCCCCCAAGAAGTAAGTAGTGTCTGTGTATAAAAGAATCTCTGAAGATCACATGGTAAAAGAATTTGTGGTTCAAAGCACATAAGATGTAGTGATGAAAATAAGACACTAAAGAAATCTTATTTACTATCAAGATAACAAAATTTTTTGTTTCATTTTAATATAAAAATTTGTTCATAAATCTAAGCTATGGTTTTTTTTTTTTTTTTGAGACAGAGTCTCACTCTGTTGCCCTGGCTAGAGTGAGTGCCGTGGCGTCAGCCTAGCTCACAGGAACCTCAAACTCCTGGGCTCAAGCAATCCTACTGCCTCAGCCTCCCAAGTAGGTGGGACTACAGGCATGTGCCACCACGCCTGGCTAATTTTTTCTATATATATTTTTAGCTGTCCAGTTAATTTCTTTCTATTTAGTAGAGACAGGGTCTCGCTCTTGCTCAGGCTGGTCTCGAACTCCTGAGCTCAAACAATCCGCCCGCCTCGGCCTCCCAGAGTGCTAGGATTACAGGCGTGAGGCACCGTGCCTAGCCTAAGCTATGTTTATTACTAAATACAATAGGCAATTTCTGCTAAAATAAAATCCAAAAAATAAAGTTCTACACTTAGCACTGAATCAGTTAATTATTACGTTTTTTCTGGACCAAAAAAAATCCATGTGAATTTTTAGCCTTTCCCTCTTTTTCTTGAGTTTTAATTTGGAAATACATAAATATTAATATTTAAGTTTAGAATAATTATGGAAGATTTTTAAAAGAATGCTTTTGATTATTTAAGTTTCTGAAAAACTATGATTAACCATGAAATCTATAACTGCTTCTTCGAATACTATATACATAGAAGAGATTTCACAGTTGGGGGAAAAGGAATTATTTTGTGATCCTACAAAAAACTGAGCTTAAAGCTTGTGGTATTCAGAATAACTTGAATAATTAGTGAAATATTTCTCCTCACATAGTTACAGCTATCAGATGCAATTAATAAAAAAAAGTAACTTCCACTTTTACTGTCAGAAAACACAAGAGAGACATATGAATGCCAAGAAAAAGAAGAACAAATTTAAGAGTTTGCCCATGCTGTCCCCGTGTAACTGTCTTCTTTGGCTACAGGTACAGGCCACAGCTGAACTCTAGAAATAAATTTTACGTGAACAAAAATGGAACTGCCCTAGGTGCTAAAATAACGAGATTTCTGGGATACACAGGAAGGAAAAAACTATACTTCCAACTCAGAAAAATAGATAAAAAATGTATCCCAACAGATTAAACACATTATTCAATAAAATAATAAGAGTTCTTCATAGTTTTAATTTTTAGTGATTTTTAAAATGGAAATTTTCAACAGTCTGATGAGAATTTTTTCTCAAGTCTGATTTGAGACTTCTTTATTCTAAAGAAGTCTGTTCATTCACTCAACTAAACTGATATATATTTTCCATAACCGCACTAATAAGTCATGATTACTCAGCCTTAGAGGAAGATGTGGTGGTTCTCATACAAAATGAACACTAACAACTCAGTTTCTTGTCCTTTGTTCATTGTTGAGACCCTGTTTAGCAGCCTATACCTTGACATTTTAGTTTAAACTATATTAATTGATAGGAACCCTCACAAGTTCTTTTCAACATTATAGCTTAACGGTTCCTAAACATAACCAATCTGAATGAAATAAATACAAGTTTATATGAAAAAATTCAAAGAAAAACCTAAAAAAATAATTTTGATTAAAAGCTCGAAAAGTTACACATAATTTAATCTTTTAAGTGTATTTTCTAAAAAGTGCAAGTCCTACTATAATGTATCAAATAAGAAAGTCACATTTTAACAATATTAAACATAGAAACCAAGAGGCAAAGACACACACAGCTATAGTATAAATAGAAAAGGCTAACTGGATAGAACCACCATAAAATATAAAATTAACACATGTACTGAGAACCAGGTTCCAACTCTCATGGGATCATGCCTAGGGATCCTGGCCCGTGGCTGAAGGTTTCCTGCCTGAGAGCATGATGAAGTAATTGATACCAGACTTTCACTCCTACAGCAAACAACTAGAAAACTGGACAAAATATAAGGAACAATTATTTTCAGACATTGTACCACAGGCAGTACAGGGCTTCTGATTACTGAGAGAAAGGATACAAATGAGGAAACCATACAATGACTCCAGCTTTTTGTCTGCAGACACATTCCATGTCTGCCAAAATTTGGAGGGAGGAAGAGCCCAAGCAAAACATGGAGTTCCTGCTGTGTTGAGAAGGAGATCAGGGTTCAGGGAGGCTGAGGCAGTTCGAATTTGTGGGGCAAAATACCATAGAAGAGGGAGCTACAAGAGAGAAAGAACTCTGAAATCTCCAGTCTGTCTGCTTGAGACTTTGGCATACAAAGCTGCATTGCAAAATGCTAAGGTGAGACTACATCAGGCCATGCAAAAAACAACTAAATTACTGGAGACCTGTAAGCTAAACAATTCCCAGAGTTCACACAGGACTGGGAAACAGTTGTGATCAACCAGCTAGAGAGAGGAGACTCAACCATTCACACCCAGAAAGGTCATGCCTTTGTAGTAGAACTAAATTAATCCTACAGTGACAGCTACTCTAGATCGGCCTTAACATGGCTTAAAATGAGCCTTAAAAAGATCAAGCTGTGGCTGGGCACGGTGGCTCATGCCTGTAATCCAATCCTAGCACTTTGGTAGGCCAAGGCGGGAGGATAGCTTGAGGTCAGGAGTTCGAGACCAGCCTGAGCAAGTGCAAGAGCAAGACCCTGTCTCTACAAAAACGTAGAAAAATTAGCAGGGTGTGATGGCGTGCTCCTGTAGTCCCAGCTACTTGGGAGGCTGAGGCAGGCAGGAGGATGGCTTGAGCCCAGGAGTTTGAGGTTACAGTGAGCTATGATGATGCCACTGCAGCTTAACCCAGGTGACAGAGTGAGATCCTGTCTCAAAAAAAAAAAAAAAAAAAAGAAAGAAAAAGATCAAGCTGATACACAGGTAACTTAACTGCCCAACAAAACAAAAATTAAAAATATCCATGCTCTATTGAAGAAGATAACAAAATCCATACAAGGAACAATTTAATATCGCATGTCCAGCATTCAATAAAAAATAAAAAATTACTGAACATGTGAAGTAGGAAAATATGACTCATAAACAGAAGAAATACTGGTCAACAGAAGCAGACCCAGAATGTCAGAGATAATGAATTAGGAGACAAGGACATTAAAACAGTGATCATAAATACGTTGAAGAATTTAAAGCAGGAGTTGGCAAACTTCAGCCTGTAAGGCCAAATCCAAGTCTACCACCTGTTTTGTAAATAAAGTTTGAAAGAATACATTTATTTACATATTGACTCTGGCTGTTTTTTGTGCTACAATAGTGAAACTGACTAGTTGTAACAGAGACCCTATGGCCTACAAAGCCTAAAATATTTACTAACTGGCTCTTTATAGAAAGAGTTTAGTGATCTCTGACTTAAAGGAAAACATAAATACAATAACAAAAGAATTGGAAAGTTAAAAAAAAAAATCCAAATGGAGCTTCTAGTGCTGAAAATATAAAATCTAAGTAGAAAATTCACTGGATGGGTAATCCGCAGATTAGACATTCCAGAAGACAATATTAGAGAACTTGAAGATGGGTCAATAGAAAGTATCCAAACGAAAGGTCACAGAAAGAAAAGCCTGGGAAAGAAATAAATCTCAGCGACAATACCAATTAGTTTAATATAAATGCAACTGAAATCGCAAGGGGGAAGGGATGTGTAGAAGAATACTAGAAGAAATAATGGCCAAATATTTTGTAGATTTGATGAAAAAATATCAACCCACAAATCTAAAAACCTGAACAAACCCCCATCAGGATCAACACAAAGAAAATAAAACATATAATCAAACTGCTGAAAATCATCACAATCACATCATAACCTCATTGCATCCTAGCGTGTGAATCCACCTCTGGCAGGCCGAGGTGGGAGGATTGCTTGAAGCCAGGAATTCAAGACTAGGCTGAGCAAGAGCGAGACCCCATCTCTACAAAAAAGAAAAAAATTAGCCAGGTGTGGTGGTGTGCGCCTATAGTCCCAGCTACTTGGGAGGCTGAGGCAGGAGGATGGCTTGAGTCCAGGAGTTTGAGGATGCAGTGAGCCACTGTACTTTAGCCAGGGTGACAGAGCAAGACTGTGTCTCAATAAAAAAAAAAAAAGATAACCAGTTGTTTAAAGCAAAAACTATAACAAAGAACTGTGGGTTTATTACATACTTAGAAGTAAAAAGTATGAGAAATAAAACATACGACAACAAAAGCATAAAGTATGGGAGGAGGAAAACAAAGAATACTATTATAAAGTTGTTACATTATATATGAAATGTTAAAGTAACATTTAACAGTTCACTTTGATAAGTTAATAGAGCACATTGCAAACCTTAGGGCAAACGCTAAAAAATTTTAAAAGAAGTATAACAAATGAGCTAATAGATAAAATGAAATGCTAAAACAATGTTCAGTCCAAAGAAGGCAGGAAAAGAGGAAAAAGGAATAAAAAAAATAGGACAAATAGTTAAGGGTAGACTTAAACCCAACTATACTAATAACTACATTAATTACAAATGGAACAAACATATGAATGAAAAGGCAGAGATTATGAGACTGAATAAGTGCATACTGTCTATACGAAACTCACTTTAAATATCGAGACCCAGGAAAGTAAGAGTAAAGAGATGAAAAAAGATAAACCATTTAAAAAATAATCATAAAAAAGATGAAATGGCTATAGACAAAGGAGATCGCAGAACAGATAATATTATCAGAGATGAACAGGTACATTTGATATTGGTAAAAGGGCTAATTCTCAGGAAGTCAGAACAATTCTAAATGTGGATGAACCCAATAACAGTGTCAAAATACATAAAGCAAGAACTGACAGAATTAAACAGAGAAATAAACAAATCCCTAATTATAGTTGAAAATTTCAACACCCATCTCTCATTAATTGATAAAACAAGTAGGCTGATATAATTATAAGAGCATAGAAGATATGAACAACATAGAAAACTCTACGCCACAGTAGCCAAATATATAATCTCCTCAAGTACACGTGGAACATTTGCCAAGACAGACTGTATGCTATGCAGTCTGAGACTTTAAAAGAGTCTCAACACATTTAAGAGGATGTACCGAGTAGAAAGATAAAGATCAATAAAGGGAGTACTTCTTACGAAAAAATGGCAAAAAAAGGTTCTTTCATTTTTTGGTAACTCAGTACAGTCATTCTAAATGAAATCAAATCAATGAGATAGTTCAGCTATTTGTGACATATTGGACATCTGGTTTTGCTTCATTTCAAAGTGCCATATATCTAATCTCATGAGCTGTATTATATTATATTTTCCAGAGTTTGATAATGGAATAATTTTGCCTTGTCTAGGATAAATCATATGGTAGTTGGCCAGGCCAGAGTATGTCTGGGTGACAGCAAACCATAGATAGATCAAAGAGTAAGATTTCTAATAAGAACAGATGTAGGTATTTGCTGTGGAAAAAGATGTTTTAACTTTTAAAAACTGTTTTGAGAGAAGTTTAAAAAGTTACATTTTCACATTTATATTCTTTCATGAGTAGTATAAAAAAGGAAGTTTTAGTGAAGAAAAAAAGTAACTAAGATAATTGTATGTAATTAATTTTTACTCTAGCTTTAGGAACAGTAATATAATATTAGTTCTAATTAAGAGAAATTCAGAATTTTAAAAAATTGTCCTAAACAGATAGAATTATCATTCCTAAAATTATACCAAACAAAAATTTCCTAATCTGGTAGAGAAGTTTTTTAATGGTACCCCGATAATAATGTAGTATCTACATAAACCCAGAGAAATAAGTCTTGGTGCCACAAATACAAATTAGGGTCTTTGTAAGGAAGAAGTGAACATATTTATACTTTAACCTGTGAAAAAATTATATTAATAAAGTGATAAACTAGTATGTATACTGCTGTTTCATTTTAAACAAATAAACCATTTTCTGTATTTTGTACTTTTTAACTTCTGTGAATTTATACTAGAGTAGCTGATGATTTATTATAATTGTACCTTCCTCATATACTGAAAAGGTTATACTATGTCTATGTTTCATAAATACAGTATACAATCTACAAAAACAGAGAGTTAGGGTTTATTTTAGGGCCCTTTCTTACAGAGACATTTTTTAAAAACTAAAAACCCCAATCAGTCATATTAATTAATTATGAGCCTAATTTACCCAAGTGTCTTTATTCAACCAAGATAAAGAATATGATATCACATTAAGAGAGCAGTAATTCTAGCACTTCGGGAGGCTGAGACAGGAGGAGTGTGCTTGAGGCCAGGAGTTCAAGGCCAGTCTGAGCAACATAGTGGAGATCTTGTCTCTACAAAAAACAGAAAACTTAGCCAAGCATGGTGCCACGTGCTTGTAGTTTCAGCCACTTGGGAGGCTGAGGCAGGAGGATCGCTTGAGCCCAGGAGTTTGAGGTTGCAGTAAGCCATGATGACGCCACTGCACTCTAGCCAGGGCAACAGAGCAAGACCTTGTCTCAGAAAAACAGAACAACAAAAAAAGTGAAGAATATGTGTGTGAGTATGAGTATTCATAAGCAATATGAGCAGACAAGAGAGGCAGATATACATTCTTCCATTTCAAATGGCTCCTTCAGAACTGATAAAACATTCCTAGAGACCGGAATTGTTTGTACAACATCTGTAATGTCAATTCATAGCCTAATTCATCATCTATACACAAAAGTTAAGTGAGATCCCAAAGGCAAAATTTCCAATAAGTTTTGTCTGGAAAGTTTAAGGCAAAGGTAATAAAGTTGAGAATCCTGTGCTGATTCACTGGGAAAACATTTGTTTGCCACACTCCTTCACTAAGGAACAAAAGCAGTCAGTGGTTAGTCTGGAATGTGATTCATTAGGAATATCTGGGTGATAAATAAACAAAAGGGGATGACAAATGGTTGTCTGAATGACTTGCAAAACCTTTGTTTTCTTTTAGGGGATGTTAGAAACCCTTTTGAAAACACAAGAATTTTTCTCCTCAAATTTTTTTTAATCACTGCTATTCTCATCAGAGTAAGAAAACAGTTTATGTTTTCTGGTCTACAGCAAATACTTCTAAAAGGCTAAAGTATAAACCTATTGACTCCAAATGGGCAATGACAAGTTTAACTAGTATTTATATTCTTTTTATGAAGAAGGTCCCAACTTATGTCCCTGCTCCCCCTTTATAAAATGCAGTACAATATGTCAAAAAGCAATAACCTGGGCATTAGTTAATGTTGGTTTCAGTTTTCTAAATCTGTTGGTAATTTACTAAGTGTAATCTGACTTTTATCTCATCATCTTCATTTAACAAAAAGCCTAATAATATTACAACAATACCTGTGTTACCTAGGTTACAGAGCAAAAATATGAGATTATATTGTAAAAGCGCAATATAAAATCACTAGCCAAAACAAAAGCATAAACTCCATATGGTATTAGTTCATGCTCCGAGTTATAAGTTACTGTCTCCTCTAAACCTAAGCAACTTTCGATTGTAACGTTGACTTAAGCGTTAAGGAGAAATAGACTATATATTTATGAAGAGAGCCATTAAAAAAAGGTTAGTATAAATTGTTTAAAATTTATATCCAACAGGACAGATTTAAACTAAACTGAATCTTCTTGGCTTTCATTGAAACATACATTAATAAATGGTGAGTTAAGGGCAGGAAGTTATCCAGTCTGTGAATATTCCTTTTGCTTGGCAAAAACCCAGCTGTATGTCCTGGAGACCTTGGTTTCTTCTTTTGATGTGGTGATGTTCATAAGAGTTAATACATGAGTCATTCCTTGGGGAAAGACAGGGAGAAGGGCTTTCATGCCCTCATCAAACAAAAGGCAAACAGACCTTTTCTAAGAAGGGCCTGTTGGTCTTCCTGAAAGAGCCCTGAGTCATTGCATGCTTATAGCTATAGTTATTATACCTTTAGAGAGCAATATCAAATCATACCAGAACTTTAACTTTTGCCAATTTCTTCCTTTTTTGCCTTAAAAGAGGAATAGACAGGTGAGCAATGAAGCAATAATTGAGAGTCAAGGAGAAAAGATAGTGAAGAAGTTGGTTTACAATTTTAAAAAAAGAATTATTCCAACTCATGGCATTAACAATTATTATAGTATTTCACTTACTGAAACTAAATCCATATTTAGTTTCAGTCCATATCCATGAAGTTTCCCATATAACATTTACTTTCAGCAATAGCCAAGAGTCAGAAAGCATCAGAAATGTCTATACCTAAGGAAAAAACAGCTTTAAAACAGCATAGAATACTATAAAGTATTTGTTCATTAAAGGAATTGGGGTACCATATACAGAAGTGTTTATATGCTAAAGCAATCAAGATGTCAGATTTTTTAAATGTACAATTTTTACCACACATTATAGTGATGAAATAAACTTGAACTTTAAAGCAGAAACAACCCTCTGACTCTTACACAAAGGCAAATACCTCACACCTTTCTTTCTTTGTATAACAAAAAGCCAAGAATTTTTTCTCTAAAAATGGTCATATAAAAAAATGGCTTTAAATATTTAAAGGATAACACCTTGATGTTATAGCTTATAATAAAACTTGATCTATTCTACAATTGAATAGTTCTGACTTTTCTAGTTCCAAACTGCTTCTAGAAAAGACAACCCTAATGCTTAAAACATGCAAAAATCCCTCTTATTTTAATCCTCAATGTGAGGAAGTCCCATTGTTAAAATATATGGCCAAGAGAAAAATTGTAAAATATATTCAGCCTTCTATTTATAGCTAAATATTTGGGTATCTTTTGAAACTATAAAATTCTGACAGTTTTCTTCTCTTTACACTTCTTTGTGTAGAAGCTGGGTTTGTCTGAAAGGAATAGAAGGCTTCCTTTGTCCAGTAAACTGCTCCACCTAGTGTCAAAAGCTGTACATATATCACATTCTATAGGACTACATTGTAACTGGTGAACTCATTCTCTTTGTTATTGTTAAATAGAACAGATTTTACAAATCATTAATGGTACATTCAGTTTACAAATGGCTCTTTAATCATCTTCTTGTAACTTGATAAATCATGTACATACATATGTACATGTACATATGGAGTACGTCTAGGAGTACGTCTAGGATACATTTTTCTTTATGAAGTACCAAAGTTCCTATTTTTGTAAACTCGATTGTTTATAGAATTATAAATCATATTTCTCTGTTAATGAGAAATAACCACAAGGTGGCTACTGTAATAACCCCATCAGTTCTCCCAAATGTTTATAACATCCAAATGTTTTTGAAAAATAAATTTTATTGTGCACATTTGAGATCTGTAACATGATGTTACAGGACAAATATAGACAGCAAAATGGTTCCTGTAGTGAAGCAAATTAATATATCTATCAACTTACATAGTTACTTTTCTTTGATAAGAACAGCTAAAATCTACTTATTGAAAAAAAATCCCTAATCCAATACAATTTAACTATTATGGTTCTCATGTTATACTTTAGATCTCTAGCCTTGTTCATTCTACATACAGCATCTCAACTTAATATATGTTATTTATTTCTTAAAATGGTGCAATGTTGTAAAAACTGGAAAACAGTAACTGAACATAACAACGGTTACATGAAATCGGGACCAAATCTTACTATAATCAAGCAGCTCATTTAGCAGAAATTCTTCTGCTTTTCTCTTCATGAAAATACATTTCTTTTTCCCTTATGGTTTTCTATACAACTCAAGCACACGCACAACTAAATTTTTCCCAAATAATCATGTTAAACTTAATATTTCTTGACCAGGAAGAAAGAAATGATAGTAATTATTTGGCTAATGGATGAATCAAATGCATAAAGCATTGTGTAAAAGTCCTTAGGAGATGGCTAAGCTCATTAAGGCTCCCAGGTTCAAGATGCTTCTTCTGGTGTAACTACTGTCAGTGAGTTAGTGCAGGGGTTAACTACAAAGTGCAGTCTGCCGTCTGTTTTTGTAAATATAAAGTTTTATTGGTAAACAGCTACACTCATTCATTACATACTATCTATGGCTGTTTTTTCATTACAATGACAGATCTGAGTAATTACACAGACACTGTATGGCTGGCCCACAATGGTAAAATAGCTACTATCTGGCACTTTATAGAAAAAGTATGCTCGCTGGCTGCGGGTTAGACCATTATGGAGGTAGAAATTTTGGCTCAAACAGGCTGCATCAAGATGCACCAAAGAAGTCACAGCAGCTCTGTTTCCTCTGTGCAAACATTAACTTAATGTTTTTACTGTGAGTATAATTACCACTACCTTAGAGAGTAAATAAGCATTCTTGAATCACTCGTACCAAATATTCTAAAAGGAAACCTGCTGCATGCCTGCTAAGACTAAAATAAATCTGTCAATGAATTTCTGGGAATTAATATCCAATACATGAGTTCTTAGAAGATGCTATCTTGAAAAACTTTGCCAGGCACAGAAGCGTTTTTATACCTGATCTATGTATAAACACATGAGTAAAATCAATGAATGAAATCAGTAACTTACACTACTTGCTAGGCAAAATTTGCTCAAGATAGGTCTCAAAAGAAGCCAGGCACAGTGGCTCACGCCTGTAATCTTAGCACTTTGGCAGGCTGAGGCAGGAGGATTGCTTGAGGCCAGGAGTTCAAGACCAGCCTGGGCAACATTGTGAGACTCTGTCTCTAAAAAAAAAAAAAAAAAAATTAGCTGGGCACTGTGGCATGTGCCTGTAGTCCTAACTACTCAGGAGGCTGGGGCAAGAGGATTGTTTCACTTAAGCCAAGGAGTTCCAGGCTGCGGTGAGCTACGACTATGCCACTGTACTCTAGCCCCGGTGACAGAGTAAGACTCTGTCTCCAACAAACAAACAAAAAACCGCAAAAACTCAATTGTGGGTAATGTTCCTTTTAACTTGTTAAGAATTGTCAAAATATATAAATTGAAAATGATTGCTTTTAAAAAATAAATCAGATTAAGAATAGTGATAATGCTAATTATAACAGCAGCAATCACTTACTGAGCATTTTATATTTGCTAGGCACTGAGCAGAAAATTATACAGGTTATTTCACTTTAATCCTCTAAACAGCTTAATGAGATTGGTACTATTATTAACATCTCATTTAGAGTTGAATAAGTAGGTTTAAAGTTAACCAATTTGCCAAATACCACACAGCTCAGTTTCAATCATTTGTATATATATTCTCGAATACTGAAGAAAAGGGCGGAACTAAAGTTAGTAAGTTTGGCATTATACCTGACTATGTCCTGCATGTAAATATGTACGTCACAATGAAAAGAAAGGCTGACTGATAACTGCTAAACTAATTAATAAATGTAGGAAATCATTAAGAAAAAAATTATTTTCACCTATATGCATTATGGTATTAGGTAAGCATAAATACAGATAATTAACAGAATATGTCTCCAAGCTAAGTAGAGACATTTGATGGCTTGGTTTTTGGGTGACGTTGCTCATACATTTATATAGAACAAACCTGCAAATAAAATATAGTATATTTGTTGTATTAGCAATGCCTGCCACCTAGTGGCAGCCAAATATCGACACGCTTAGAAAAAAAAGTTCTAGAATGGTTTTTAATTTTTTATAGAGTGAGAATCCGATGACTACTACAGATCTTTACTTGCCAGAAGAAAAAAAAATTCTTATTTGCAAGGACACACAACAACTATGGTTTTTTCGGGGAATTAACAAGCCTCCTGAGGCCTATTTTTTGACCATTAAAATTAATAGAATTAACCAACTAACCTACCAGTCCAACTAACTTCTCTTAAGCCATGGGAAAAAGGAAGCCATTCACCTTCCCTTCATCTCTTCCTTTCTGGCTAGCAACTACTATTCTTGTATAAACAGTATTCAACTTTTCCTTTTTGGCTAGATATCTAGTCTCTGCAAACTGCTAGATTTACACTGTACTCAAATCAAGTTATTAAATTTGATGGTAGCCTAAACTGTCATTTTTCCCTGCTGATTGTCACTAAATTTAACATTCATTCAACAAATACTAACTTTTACTAGTGATGTTTAAAGAAATGATGATGACTTTCAGACATGTGAATTTCAAGTTATGACCTTTCAATTATATCTATAAATATAAATAAAATTGTTTATTTGATAAACTTAAACATCAAGGCAAATTTTCTATCTGAAAGTCAAATATACAGGTATCTAATATTTTAGGAATTATAATAAGTCTTTCAGATGATTTTTTTTTTTTTAAAGAGACGGTCTTCTCTGTCACCCAAGCTGGAGTGCAGTGGCACAATAACAGCTTAAACTCCTGGGCTCAAGCCATTCTCCCCACCTCAACCTCCTGAGGAGCTAGGACTAGACGTGTACGACCAGGCCCAGCTAATTTTTTAAATTTTTTGTAGACATGGGGGTCTCATTATGTTGCCCAAGATGGTCTCGAACTCCTGGCCTCAAGGGATTCTCCTGCCTTAGCCTCCCAAAGTGCTGGGATTACACACGTGAGCACTGAGCCCAGCTGAGATGATCATTTAGTATATAATCAATTATAATTAGCTTTTTATTAAAAGAAAATTATTCTTACCAGATAAAGCAGAAAGGTGTGAAGCCCCGTTCCAAGCCCAACAGAAGACAAAATTCCTAAGCCTATCCAGTAAGCATACAAAAGAAACTGTTTCTCTATACGTTGCACATACTGAAAAACAAAAGGGATGAGGCGAAAAATGTAAATTCTTTATAAGAAATGTGGTATTTATAAACGTTAAAATTAAACAAACCAACTAAAATAAGTTACAAACAGGAAGAAAGATTAAAAACTCCTTGAAGAGGCTTAATTTCTTTAATATGCAACAGCAGAGACAACAAAAAATTCATCTAACTGGAATAAAGCTCTTGTTTCTAAACCTTTGAAGTCCTACTATTTACAGGACAAATAAAAATAAAAATAAAAAATAAAAAAATAAAAATTAACCCTCAAATTAGGATAAGAGGCCTATCTGTTTGGATGGATCACAAAAGTATGTTATAGAAAATACAAAAATGTTGGCAGTAATTAAAGGATTCGTGCTGCTTTGACTGATCATCTTCAAGAAACTTACATTTAAATCTTTGAAGGTAAAAAGGAATCATATATTACTATATCAAACACAAATGCTGAGCAGCCATGAGTTAACACCACAAAAATACTTTTAGTGTATGCCCTTAAAAGTAAGATATTGATTATCAGTTATGAAATAATGTTTAAGGTAGAAATTCTATAAAACCCATATTAGTCCCATTTTGAAACTGGGATTAGAGAATGTACAAGACTAGAAACAGAATTGCTGAATCTCTTACCTGTTGGTGTGCTCCTTCAACATAATACGTAGCTATAAGCACAGCAAGCAGTAGTAAAAAAGACACCACAATGCTTTGACGATGCCATAATCTTAAAGACAAATTAAAAAAAAAAAGAAATATCTCACAGTCTCACTTTTAGGATTCAATATTCTCAAAACAATTTCTTGTTGAAGCAGTTAGGTAATCTAGCTCAGCTACAGAATCGATCTTTCTGAGCTAAGCTCTTTTGTCCTTACACAATATGTCCTCTTGTGGGTGCAGAAGGGGGTCAAAGGAAGATACATGGACACAGAACCCAATTTCTTACCATAAACACTGCAGTCTTTTTCTTATCCAAAGCCTTATCTTATTTACACTCTGCCTTCTAAATTGAAGAGGCAATATAATACAACCCCCCACTGCTAAATTTGACTGGCTTTAAAAAAAATTTTAAAAAAGAAGAGGCATTATAGTATAATAGAAAGTGCACTGGCCTTCAAGTCAGAGGATCTGGTTCAGAGTCCCTTCATGTTGCACTTTGAGCAAAACACTTAACCAATCTTATTCTGTTTCTTGTTTTCAAAACTTTATAATCATATACTTGTTTTACCTTCTTTATGAAGTTGCCATAAGCATCAAAATGAGCTGAAAAATGTTACAAAATGCTTTATAAACTCTTAGTTAGATAAAAATGTAGGATAATAGTAGAGACAATAACTTAGAAGTATGTGCCAGAAAATGATAAAGCACGTAAAAGTTCAATTTGCTCTTTATGGTATTTGCAACAATGTTTACAAGTACTAAATTTAAAGACAGAAAACATTTTCATGGCATAATCTTTTTTTATTGGCTTAAACTTTCAATAAAACTGCCACGTATCATGAACCTTGTCCTGCTTAACAATCAGTGTATCTAACATACAGAGGCCTGATTTTTCCCGAAGGTAAAACCAGTAGGAAAAAAACCATGATATTTTCAGTGTTCTCCCATGCATGAAAGATTCAACGTGAAAAAAAAAAAAAAAAGATTCAACATGAGACAGTGATCAACTATAACAACACAATGAGCAAACAGCAATGTTTTCCTAATCTATTTTTCATCAAACTACAGAAAGAATAAATATGTTCCTATGATAATAGTCTAGATTTAATTAATCCATTTTGATGGAATAGAGGATAGGGAGTAGGAGAGTGTTGAGGATTGAGGATGTCTAAAATTAGTAAGTAAGATTTATATAAAAAGTAATGGAAGACTCTTTACTTTGAGGTCCATTCCTTCAAGATTACAAGGATTTCCAGAGAAAAATACTGCAAGGTAATGAGTGGCTGTCTCCACAGGACAATATTCTGCCTTTCTTCCCGATCCCTCCTCTTCTTTTCATTCATCGAAGAAGGGTCTGAAAAACAATAGTACAGAAGTTAAACCAGAATTTCCAACATTTATGCTCTTTCCAATCACTTTAAAAATTCATCTACCTTCCCATCCCACATCTGAAATACTGCATATAAATCTCAAAAGTATAAACAATGATATTCACATCTGGGTCATTCAAGTTTAAATAGTTCGACTACTAACCTGAGATCACCCCTTCCCTAGAGGAGGCAAGCTCTAGAACACAATTCTAATTACTGTGTTTGAAAACTTTAACAGAAAGCCAAGGACTGTGGTAGGTCCCCATAACTTAAGTCTCAACAGAATTTCATTTGTCTATGTATCTACCTACCTCCTCCCTTTCAATCAGTGGCAATCTTGCAGGATATTCTTTTAAGCAGTCTTGGAGAGGGATGGTACAATATACAAGTGTTTAATACATACTGGATGAAAAGAGTTTTACCCATGTTGCAAATAACCATTAACAGCAAGTCCTAGAGTCTTTTTTTTTTTCCTTTTTTGTTTCTCAATGCTGCTGTGAGTTCTAGAGTCTTGAGAAATGACAACTAGTCCAGACTTAGCAACACCTAGTGGCTTAGAAAGAAGATGAATTATAGTAGTTCCCCCCCTCTCATCTGTGATTTCAGTTACCCATGGTCAATATGCAAACTGAAAATTCTTAAGTTTTAAATTGCATACTGTTCTGAGTTGTGTGATAAAATCTTGTGTTGTTCCACTCCATCCAGCCCAAGTTGTGAATCACGTCTTTGTCTAGCATATCCATGCTGTATACATTACCCCATCACTGTATAGGGAAAAACAGTATATATAGTTTTCAGTACTACCTACAGTTTCAAGCATCCGCTGAGGGTCATGGAACACATGTACCATAGATAAGGGGGAACTACTGTTTAACGTAATAGTTGCCACTCCTTAATCAGTGAACTAGAGAACTGAGGCTAAAAAAGTGCTTACCCTTTGCCAACTCCCTGACCGGACAGATATGAGAATCTTTTGTAGAGAGTGTCCTAAAGAAATGGTACTGAAAATTTGAGCAGTTGAATTTGGCAAGAACAATATAGATTTTAGGAAAATGAAATGTCTAGACCAGGTGCTTCTGCTCCAATCTTAACATTATTTTTTGCAATTATTTTACCATCAGAGCACAAGCTTCTACTCTTGTACATTACTGGATGAAATCTAAGTTGGTTCACCTTCTATGAAGGGCATCATATAAACCTAACATCATATTATAGAGCAAAGGTGGTTTAGATCTCAAAATGTGGAGGCAAACTAGTTGGTTCCAAATCCTAGTTCTGCCATCTACCAGTCATGTAATCTTGGGCAAGTCAGTTAATGTTTCCGTGCCTCAGTTTTTTCTTCCATAGAATGGGGATAACAATAGTATTAATACTTACTTTCAGGGTCTCATTGTAAGGATTAAGTGAGTTAATACATATAAAGTTCTCTTTAACAATTATTTTGTAGCTATTAGATGCATCATAATTTCAAAAAAATATATATATGTATAAAGTTCTCAGAAGAGTTTGATACTTAGTAAGTACCCAATTAAGGTTAGCTATTATTGTCATCATCTATCGAAATTACACACACTTATATTGTAAGCCAATAATTTTATTTCTAGGATTGATTAGCTATAAGGTGAAATGACTTGTACAAGTTAATTACTGCAGCATTATTTGTACTAGCAAAAGATTGTCAATAACTTAAATATTACCGACAGTGGCATGATTAAAGTATGGTACACTCATACAATGGAATGGAACACTACAGAATAAGCTTTTCCAGGTATGGTTATAACACAATCTCTAGGAAATATTAAGTAAAAAACATGGTACAAAAGAGTAAGTATGACATGCTAACATTAATTTTAACACACTGACTGCCATGTGAATTGTATTTAACTCAGGCTAGTTTTGAGCCTGGGGCCATGTGAAGCAAAACCCTGCAGTTGGTTTGTAAATATCTTACTTGTTGATGATCTTATTGTTACAATTAATATTGATAATTTAATTCTAAAAACATGGATTGGGTTGCACTCACAGAGAATAATAAAAAATAACAAATTAGAAAGGATCATTTTGTTTTAACAAAACACTGTGGCTTCAGGGAAAAATTTTTTTTTCCCTAGTGCAACAGTCAATGTTAAATTTCAATGCAGTGAACGCTGGAATACAGTATGTAAATGTACGTACTTGCTGAAAAGAAAGGAAAAATAGCACACAAAAGCTCCTAATGAGAACACATTGTGATGTATGATGCCCATCTCTGAATCCTGAAACTCTTAGTGAAACTACAAGATTTATTGACAATCAAAGTAACCCAAAAGTCAGATCAGTGCTGGAAAATGTCCTCTGCAAGGAAATATAGTAATTAAAACAACCAAATGGAAACTACTGTTTCAGATTGCTTGCACAATAGAAGAGAATTTCTATAACATTACCACACTAGAGTATTATTTGCGATGGGTTCAAGATGTCAAACAATTCAGAAGTTATAATAAAAAGAAAACCAGTACAATTACCAGAAAAGAAAAACTTTTCCTTTTCCCTTAAATGAACGAAAGTTCCTTAAACCATCCATATCAATAAAAGTCATCATTTTCAGTGTAAATGTATAAATAAGAGTCAAATATACTAAAATTTATCATGAATTCCAATTTGGTTAACACATAAGTTTATTCATCTCAAAATAAAATTTAAAAATAAATCTATAATAATCACATTCTAACTTTTTTGATAATTGTATATTTAAGAATAGCATAATAAGTAAATTTATAACCTACTTTTAAAGTCACAAAATAGCATGATAAATCTGAGCACCGAGCAAAGCCAAATAAACACTTAGCACACCATAAGATAAACAAGTACTAATCTTGTACTTAGAACACTGTTTATGTGACTATTGCCAGGCTGTTCATGCAATCACTGTGAAAAATCACCTGACTCATAATATGATTTTCGATGATAATAGCAATAACAGATAAAAAGTATTAGAATATATTTCTATTTTATTCCAATGAAAAGTATTAATATATCACTTACACTCATAAATCTCCTCCCTCCAGACCACCACACTTTACCTGTGAAATTTCCATTATGTTGTTCCTTGTTCATTGCTACACGTCTCTGGTCACAGTTTTTTCCATTCTCTGCCATTTCATAGATCAGTAACTCTTGAGGAGCTAATACAGACAAAATAAAATCCGGCAATACATTATGTACTTCTGCTTTGCAGCTGTGACTGAATAAAGCTTAATATAGGAATAACATGGCAATAATATCCCACATGCTATATAAAATGTATTTACACTTTATGTTTTCTTTCATAACCAAGATTTGGACAAGTTATATAGAAATTCTAATACAAATTGTAAAAATATAAAAGCCATGTAGTTGTAAAGCTTTTTCAAATAATTATTCCAGTGATTTTCCAGATTAAAATTTGGAGGCATTTTGTCCACAGAAGAAGGATATCAAGTACTAGCACCTTCAAATATTGACATACTATAAGGCCTAAGGTCCTTCTAATTCATAATTTAATATCATACACATTGTCTATTCAAAATTTACCTTATCATTTTTACCTTTTTACCATTTTATCTTTCATATTCCTTTTAACATTATTAGGAAAAAAATGGATTATATTACCAAAGATGTTGCAAATGTTGACACATAGATCCAAGATCACGAATCAGTTTTATTTAGGAAACAATTCTACTGAATAAAACATGGGCACAGAAGATAAAAATTTTAAATGTTTAAGATACATTAAATGTACTTTATTTATATTGTGCTTCACATTACAGGTATAAATGTTTTTACTTTAAATCATCATTGTATTACAACATATAAATTGTGCTGACATAATTATTCTACACAAAACACCAGATTGCCCCAGATTGTCTGGGTAGAAAGCAGTGGCATCATAGTTGCTCACTACAACCTCAAACTCCTGAGTGAGTTCAAGCAATCCTCCTGTCTCAGCCTCCCAAGTAGCTGGGAATACAGGCACATGCCACCTTGTCTGGCTAATTTTTGGTAGAGATGGGGTCTCACTCTTGCTCAGGCTGGTCTTGAACTCCTGGCCTCAAGTGATCCTCCCGCCTCAGCTTCCCAGAGTGCTAGGATTATAAGCAGTTAGCCACTGTGCCCTGGCCTCTTCAAGTGTTAATAAAGCAAATCTTTCTATTTAAAAAGCACATCACTTCAAACAAAATTAAAACCTTTGTGCTTCAAAAGACATCATCAAGAAAGTCAAAAAACAGCCCACAGAATGAGAGAAAATACTTGCAAATTATGTATTTCATAAGAAGCTTGTATCTAGAATATATAACAAACTCTTACAACTCAATAATAAACAGTAAATAATCCAATTTAAAAATGGACAGAGGATTTGCATAGATATTTCTCCAAAGATATATAAATGGCTAATAAGTACATGAAAAGATGTTCAGCATCTTTAGCCATCAAGGAAATGCAAATTAAACCACAGTGAGATACAATCTCATACCTATTAGGATGGCTATAATAAAAAAGACAGGGAATAACAAGTGTTGGCAAGGGTATAGAGAAATCTGAATCCTTATACAGTGCTGGTGGAAATGCAAAATGATTCTGGTGCTTTGGAAAACAATCTGTCATTTCCTCAAAATGTAAGCTATAGTTACAAACCTCCAAATATGTTCATAGGAAAAGAATGGTATACTGTTTTACAAATCTCTTTCCTTTTCTCTATATTTAATAGTAGCCCCCAAGCTTAAGAGTATTCTTATGACCAAGTTTCTCAAATTTTTCTATTTTATGAGCTGATTTAGTGACAGTTCAGAATTCAAAGTCAGATTTATGAGTTAGGGGATTATATTATTAAGAAAGAAAACTTAAGAAATCACTTTTTAAGATGCTTGTATAAATTTGTTCACCTATTCATTCAACAAATATTAACTGAGTGGCACAGCATCCTCCATGTACCAGAAATCATGTCAGATTTAATTTAGCTGAATAGAATATGATATGGGTCATGGGTTCAATCTTCCTGTAGTTTCTTCGTTGGTGCTATTTTATTCCTTGACTAAACTCCTAACTATAATAACTATTTCCAAAATTTATGCCTCATAAAGGAAAACAAGTGAAAGACTGAACAAAATGACTGAACTGAACAAAAAGCATACATTCATCACCGCAACAGATTCTTTTTAGATACAATCCATTGTAAACACCTTTGTTTTGTTGTCTTCATTTCTCAATGAGCAAATAAACAGATGGTGAAATAAAGTAGGTTTGCTTTAGCATAGATAACCTAAAGTAGATGATTATAAGATTTAAAGTCTGAAAATCTGGATTTGCATATCAGATTTGCCACTAACTAGTTATGTGATCTTGAGCAAGTTTTTCTCTCATTTTCTCTAGGCCTTGATTTTCTGGATCTACAAAATGAGGACAATAATTGCCACTTTCAAAGGATATGTGGATGAAATAGTCTGTGTGCACATGTATATTTGTGTGTATGTGAGCATGTGTAACTATAAATGCCAATACATCAAATGGGTAAGAGGTATATAAAGCATAAACCTACAAACAGCCTAAACTAGAAAAACAACTTCATAGCACACGCCTCACTGCTACCATATTGGTGATGCTAGCGTTATTCATTCAACACTCATTTAAAATAAGTATTGTGGTCTATTAAAAATAATGGAGACTCAGAGTATAAATATGAATAAGATGAGGTCCTTATCCTCAAGGGGGTAATAGTCTGGTAAAGAAATCAATTAGAATAGAACAGAATGAAATAGGTATTTTAATAAAATTAGATAGCAAGAATGTTTTAATTTAGTAGGAAGAAAGCAGCTTTTAGAGTCTAACAGAATTGAGTTTAAACCCAGTCTTCACAAGGAACTACGGTATGAATCTGGACAAGTTTGTAAATCTCTCGAAATATAAGTTTAATTTATAAAATAGGTAAAACATGAAACACATCAAAGGGTTATTATGAGGATCAAACAAGGTAATGTATGTAAAATATTAATACATTGCTTCATCTTTCCTGTGAACTCAATATATACTAGCTATTAATATACTGAAGATGATGAGAAAGAAAGTACTATGGGAGTTCTGAGGACAATACATTCAGAAAAATTCACAGAAGCTTAAAGTTTGATTCTGCAAACTTAAGCTATAGTTCTACAAAGATGTAGTCAAAAGAAAATGCAGCCCAAGCAGTTAAAAAAGAACAAAGATGAAGTTATTTTGTGAAAATATGTAAGTCCAGAGCATCACAACAGGTTTACAAGATGGAAATCTATTCCACAAATCTGGATGTCATTAATAAAAAAATCGAATTAAGATGTTTGAAATGGAACCATATAAAAGAGTTAAAGATTTTCTACCTGCTAGTATTTAACTTGAGGCCATACTTAAGTTCTACAAATACTTAGAACTATGTGGGTTCAAATAGTTTGAACCATTTCAAACATAGTTCAACCACTCACCTACATCATAATAAGTAAAATTTAATTAATTTGTGGTGAAAAGATAAACAAGGCACAAAAGCGCTTGCGTTATGAAGGAAACATTCTAAAACCTTTCCACCCACAAAATACTGATAATTGAACTCATCTACTCCTTCCCACAGTGCCATCTTCAAGAGATAAAAGAGTTTTATCCTAAACAACTTGGGTCCCTTTGAGTTCATGCTTATAACAATGGTATTGCACAATTATTTAAAGGTTTTGTTTTTAAGATATTGCAACATGAATTTTCATTTGAGCAAATAATGTGTTCTTACACAACGTGCTTAAGAAGAACAGTCTCAAAAATTCTCTCTAGAAAACAAAAAATAATAGTCTGGAATTTTGTTTTGTAAGAAATAACCCAGGCAACTAAGTTATTTGCTTGTAATCAGTTTATTTCTTCAAAAACAAAATAAATTAGCAGTTTTAAAACAACTTTTCAAAAACTTTTCCCATTCCCAAAAGAAAGAACTACAGCATGAAAGCAAAGAAGCAAAGAACCACTGGCGTTCTAAACAATTAAGCTTATAAAAGCATCAAAACTTTTCTGCATTTTAACCACTTTCAAAGGATCTTACATTATCCCTTGAAAACATGCTCAATTCTTTTGCCTCCTCTTCCCCCAATCACACATACTGCAAAACTGCAATGCCCCTACATTCTTACAATCTGCCTGAGCAGCCAAACAACTGGAGAAAAACCACACAGCTGCTCGGACACTTTAAATTCACTTACTCATTTAATAAATGTTTACCAAGTGTCCATCACGTGCCAGTTACTGCGATGTCAAATCTCAAACCTCAAATTGATGATTCCTGATAAACTTTTTCTTACTCTTACAACTATTTCATGTCTTGCTCTCTCTCTTCAAATTTCCTGTCCTACTTTTGTCCTTTCTTATTCTCAGCCATTGACTTTGTTTCTTTAAAAAAAAAAAGAAATCACAAAAGCAGAGGGAGAATTCCCCTACCTGTCTACTATTAAACCTACTAAAATGTTTACAGTTTCACCCATGTTAGCATTCTCTTTACAAGTAGGGCAGTGTCCTCTACCTACCAAAGGCCATTATGTCATTATATACATTCTATATAACACCCTCTCTCTCTCACCTTCTCAGAGACTTTGCTCCTTTAGTTTCTTTCTATCTTTCTCTCTGTAATCAATCTTTCCCCCTTTATTCTCACCAGCTGACAAGCATTATCCAGTATTTCCCATTTCTCAGTCCTCCTTCAAAGACATAATTCTCAAAAAAGTTGCCTATATACAGTCACCATTTCCTCATCATCAAATCTCTGCTCAATACATTGCAACATGACTTCTGTCCTGACAAATCAAAAGAAATTGCTTTTGGCGAAGATTTTCAATGACCTCTATGTTGCCAAAGCCAAAGGACACTTAACTGAAGGAATCTCACTGAATCTCTTAGCTCCGCTTAACACAAGTATCCATCCCTCTTTCTTGAAATACTCTCTCTTGTTTTTCTTCCTATTTCTCTGGCTACTCCACTAACAGCTCCTCCTGCTCTATTGCTTAGAGTTCTTCAAAGCCTGGTCCTAGATTCCTTGTAGTATTCTCTTTATACTCTCTCCCTAATAATGTCATCCATTCATACAGCCTTAAATAACCTCTACATACTGATAATTCTCTTTCTTTCAAAAACACAGAGATGTCCCATGTGACAGTACTTTATGACAGTGCTTTATGAATATTCTGTAAAAATAATCAGAATCACAGAACGGAACTTAGAGTATGAAAGCCTATTCTACTCCCAAAAATCACAGATAAAGAAACATCCTAGAGGTAGAGTGACTTGTATAATGTCACAGAACAAGTTAGTGACAAACTTGGAGGCAGGACCCAGATACAGGGTGATCTCAGCAGTATGCTGACCTATTGGGAAAATACCTCCGCCCCCCAAAACCAAATTGAGGATTATTTTTCTGAAAATTTTGAAAGAGACAAGCTCAAGCTATGAAAGAAAAGTAATATATGAGCTAGTTCATAAATGTGATTTAAGAGTGGAAGACTCAAATCTAGTTAAGTTGGAAATTATGTTAAAGTGGGAGACATTATTAGGTTGTGCTCAAAACCATAAAATTATTAACTTTACTGCGCGAATAAAAAAAAAATCAGGTAATTGATTTTATAAGAGAGATTCAATAAGACAAAAATGGTTAATATTAATATATCTCTAGCACAATACAGCAGAAGTCATCTGATCTATAAATCTCATGTCTATTAGGGCACACAGCATGATGATTATCAAAGGCCTTTGATTATCTCACTATCCACATTTGTTTGATTTCATGCTCCCAAATAATGTTTTAATTATAATATGGCTTCTCATGTAGACTAGCCTATAAACAGAGAATACGTTCATAACGGATTGAATTGTGTCCCCACAAAATTCATACAGTAAAGCCCTACCCTCCAATGTAACTATATTCGAAGACAGTGCCTTTTAAGAACGTAATTAAAGTTAAATGAGGTCATAAGGGTGGTACTCTATTAAGGACTCATGTCCTTATAAGAAGAGACACTAGACACCTTTCTCTTCTGCCTGTGCACAGAGGAAAGTCTACGTAAGAACATGGGTCTGGTCGCCATCAGTAAGTCAGGAAGAGAGACCTCATCAGAAACTAACCCTACGGGCACCTTGATCTTCAACTTCCAGCCTCCAAAATTGTGAGACAATAAATTTCTGTTGTTTAAGTCACCCAGTCTGTGGTATTCTGTTATGGCATCCCTAGAAGACTAATACAAAGATGACTGGTATAAATAAGAGGATCCAGATCACAGGATACTAATATTTTTCTTTATAGTATTAAAAAACTTCTGTTGTGGGTCTGTCAATTTGGTTTGAATAATTCTATACACTAGAGTATATTCAGCTATATGTTTACTAATTCAAATTTCCAAACTACAAAACTGAGGATCAGACCCTGAAATGTATACCTATACCAAGTTCCAGATGCCCTGAAAGGATTTACCAACATGGCCAACCTATCTTTTATCCAGAAAACACCCCATGTACTTTATTGTATGTGTCTTCAAACTGCAATGGTGACTACTTAATCCAGCATCAACATATTCTGTTAATTTTTTTTTTTTTGAGACAGAGTCTCACTGTGTTGCCTGGGCTAGAGTGCGGTGGCGCCATCCTAGCTCACAGCAACCTCAAACTCCTGGGCTCAAGCGATCCTCCTGCCTCAGCCTCCCGAGTAGCTGGGACTACAGGCATGTGCCACCATGCCTGGCTAATTTTTTCTATATACTTTTAGTTGTCCAATTAATTTCTTTCTATTTTTAGTAGAGACAGGGTCTCGCTCTTGCTCAGGCTGGTTTCGAACTCCTGAGCTCAAACAATCTGCCCGTCTCGGCCTCCCAGAGAGCTAGGATTACAGGCGTGAGCCACCGCGCCCAGCCAACCCTGTTAAGTTTATTCATTATCAAATTGATCATTGTAAAATGACCCATTTTATAGGGAAACAGGAGAACTTGGTGCCTGAAAGCTGCCAATACATCCTGATTGATTTAAGGCCATATCAGGAAAGACATATTTGGACTATGAATTTTACTTGTACTCCACAACCCCCAGGACTGAACCCATCCACCTTATTCTAACTCTGTTCTTCCCAGCTCAAAGAACTTTTATATTTTGTAGCTAAAAAAATCCTACCACCATCACTTACTATGAATAGTTATGTGACCTTAGGTTGAATAATTTAAGTTTCTGCATTTGAACATATTTATATAGTATGCCCATCCATATTTTCATGTCATCCTTATATGTTTTTGTTTTGCATTGGGAGAATCTCAGTAATTTAGCTCCTTTACTTTAAGAAAAATTACGTAAGTGGCCCCCACATAGTGACTGGCACACAGCAGGCACTTAACATCAGTTTCTCCATGCCATTTTCATGAATGTCAGAATTTTCTAAAATAATCATAGTGAATACTACCCTGAGTATTCACTTACGGGTACTTGCTTTCCATATTTCTATACTATATAAGAGCCTACATAACTGGTTTCCACAGCCTACATAATAGAAGTATTCACAGAATTAGAACAAGCTTAGTTTGTATAACAAAAATGAATTATTTTTCATCAATCTAAATATTTTAAAATGTACTACAAAGAAATCTGTTAAAAAGGGTGGCATAAAAGGGCTCTAGTCTACATAGCTACAATGAGATGAAGTAATCATTTTTAAGGAGAGCCACTTTTCACGATTCAATGAAGTAGCATTAATTTTGGAAATTTGTGATGAAACAGTATCAGTAAGATTCCTGATGTGGGAGTAAATACAAAGTATTCTTAGCCTGTTTAAAAGACTGAAATGTCCTCAAATAGGAATCTAACACATATTCTTGACATTCAGTGGAGCCTACTTTGCACTGAGAGTGCATATATGTAAGTTAGTTTTGTTTGTAAGAATGATACTGTTGAGGTAAACTTTATAGGTCTGTGGACGGAGTGAGAAGACAGAAACAGGACAGAAGCATAATTCAAACATCAAATAATACTTTTCACTGTGAACACTTATCTAGATATAAGAAATGTGTTAAAAGACTGCAACTAGCAGATTTTAAATGCAGCTAAAGAGTTTAACATAAAAAGCTGATATTAAAATACATGGGGTCTTTTGTTTCTTTCCGGCAAAAGAACTTGGAAAACACTGCAAAAATCAGCTCACAAAGGTTCTTTGTAGGCTGTACATTCAGTGCTAAGACTATAATACTCCATTCATTCTAAACATTAGCCACACTTGTAATGAAAAAAAACAATGTGAAACTAAATTACTGAAGTGTCCCTGAAAGCAAAACAAAAAACACTGAAGGATGACATAATAATAGCAACTTTCTGAGTAATATAAGAGTTACTGGAAAAGTTAACAAGGTGAAAAGAAAGTAAGAGTAAGGAAGCTATTGATTCTCATTTTCTTGGCAACGTTATCCCAAAATGAAATGAACATACTTCCTTTTAAGAAAATCGTCTGTCTAAATGAATTCTGCTTTCTCACAAAAATATTAAGTCAACTTTCTCAATAAAACGTGATGTTCTTCATATAATGCATACAAATGCAGATTAAGCATTACAACTTTCAGTAACCTTTCTTGCTTCCATAAGTGTCTATCGTTAATTGGATTATTTAGTGCAATCAGTTACAGATTATTCCAAAATAGCCGTATATTTCCCTAAAACTATTAAGATTAAGGAATTACAATTTACTCTGATAAACTAAATAAATAATCTAAGTAATGTATCTCGACCAATGAGGCTTTGATACAGTTTTCCACTTGTGCAGGGATACAAAGCTAAAGATAATTCGAAAACAATGCACAATATGGGGCTGACTATCGAATCATCTGACTCTCTGAGTCATATAACAGTATCAAATGGTTGTGCCAGTTAAAGAGTGTGTTCTCTGAAAATATGCTGTGATTTGAATGGGAATATATGAAAAATTCCTTGACTCTTTGTGAACTTTCTAAGTCTTGGGGAATTAGACAAATTAAAACCCCAAATTAGGATATAATTTAAAAGCACTCAAAATCGCCACAAATCTCCCAATATGGGTTAACAGGTTATGTGGGTATATACTGCTAGCCTAAAATGTGTCTCAACTTAATTTAGTGACATGTGAAATATATTCAACCCATCATAGCTTCTAATCATTGAAAAGGCCATTGCTCCAGATCTAATTTTTAACTAGATAAAATTTGAAGGGAAAATCTCAATTAAAAAACGACACAACCTAGAGCACATTTGAGGGTCTGACAGGTTTTGGAGATTTCTTTACCTCCCACTTTCAATATGTAAAAACATCATTATATGTTCTTTCTTGTTAAGACATGATTTTATTTTCTTGGAGAAAATGTACAACTTATAAAATTACAGCTTGAAAAGAAATCCCATTTCTCATTTTCTCTTAATCCACTCCTAAATGTCTATGCAGGTTTTCGTAACCAATGCAATCTTAGCTAAATGTTTACACCAAAAAGATGGGGGAGTAAAAGAAAGATCAAGAATTAAGACAGTGAAAGGAATACCACACTAGAGTTGGGAGATTCAGCTAACTGTGAGACTTTGGAAATGTCATTTCACACCCCTGATTCTCTCTTTCCTCATTCAATTGTTAGGCACAAGGAGTAAATGACTGTCATAATTTCCTTTCTATTCAAATAGTAAAAAAATTCCACGCTGAGCATGGTGGGAGGCCAAGGCGGGAGGATTGCTTGAGCTCAGAAGTTCAAGACCAGCCTGAGCAAGAGCAAGACCCCATCTCTGCTAAAAATAGAAAAATTAGCCGGGCACGGTGGCACATGCCTGTAGTCCCAACTATTCAGAAGGCTGAGGCAGGAGGATCACTTGAGCCCAGGAGCTTGAGGTTGCTGTGAGCTATGCTGATGCCACGGCACTCTAGCCTGCAAAACAGACGGAGACTCTGTCTCAAAACAAAAACAAAAAACAAAAAAAATTTCTCTTAGTGAAACGGGAGGGTTTTGGATTTATGTAATAAACTAGTGATTTTTAAACGATAAATCACTTCTGTATAGTGATTTATTGTTTAAAAATAGATTAACTAACATGATTAACTAACAAACCTCTGTAGGGGAATTACTTTCATTCTAGCTTTTTACAAATGAGAAACTGAGTACTCAAAAGGCCCCAAATAGCAATTTGGCAGCATATAAATGTCAAAGCAAGAGTTCAATCTCACTTTTCTAACTCCAAATTCATTAGTTCCTCTACCATACAAAACAGTCCAGTGATAGTATTTTCAACTGGTCACCAAGGAATTCCAGAGTCCCCCCTCCAAAAAAAGACACCAAAAAATAGCCCCAAAGGTTTAGCTTCTCCTAGCATTTTCAAATGTTCCCCATTATTAGAATTCACACAACATTCATCCCTATTGATTCTCACTACTTAAACTGACTATATATCAATGACTTCACCTTTGCCTCTTTTGGTCATTTCTTTGTGGGTTATTACTGTTTATGTATTTCTCTGACAAAATTTTAAACTTGGATTACTCAACGGACTTTTCTACTGCCCCTAAATACCTGGGTAATATAAAGTAATCTTTAATAGGAAAATAAGTTAAATCACAGAATATTTTCAAATGACTGAAGTTTATGCTTCATATTATTTATATCAAAATGAAGAATTTCATCCAGTCAATTCTAAAATTTATGATCTGTGAAACAGAACTTTTTTATTATTCACTACTTGGAAAAATATTGACCTGCTACATGTTCTCCATCTATTAAAATGGTAATAATGGCTGAGCGCAGTGGCTCACGTCTGTAATCCTAGCACTCCAGGAGGCTGAGGCGGGAGGATGATTTGAGGTCACGGGTTCAAGACCAGCCTGAGCGAGACCCCATCTCTACAAAAACTAGAAAAATTAGCCAGGTATGATGGCTCATGTCTGCAGTCGCAGGTACTCAGAAGGCTGAAGCTGGAGGATCACCTGGGCCCAGGAGTTTGACATTGCAGTGAGCTATCATGATGCCACTGTACTCTAGCCCAGGCAACTGAGTGAGACTCTGTCTCAAAATAAAAAACAAAAAAACCCAAAAAAAACAAAACCCATAACTTTTCCTTTGTGAAACACACTGTTAACAAAACAAAAAGGTAAGCCACAGAATGAGAGAAAATACTTGTAATACATATATGTGACAAAGTACTTATACCCAGATAAATAATGAAGACAGGGTTGTATTAATGTAGAGATGAACAAACTGACCAAGATAAAATTCTTGTGTATTTGGTATTCTAGGACAGAGATGGCAAGATAGATCACCGGGGAAAGGAGAGAGTATTTGATAAAATGAATTGAAAAATTGGTTATCAAAGTAAGAAAAAAATTTGGATTCCTTACTTTGAGTCACATACAAAGTTCAATTCCAAATGGATTAAAAATTTAAAAGACAAAAAGCAAAACTTTTAGAAGGAAACATAAATACTTTCCTGCCTTGGGACAGTGAAGGATTTCTTTTTTTCTTTTCTTTTCTTTTTTTTTTTTTTTTATAGAGATGGGGTCTTGCTCTTGCTCACGCTGGTCTTGAACTCCTAAGCTCAAGCAATCCTTCTCACCTCAGCCTCCCAGAGTCCTAGGATTATAGGTGTGAGCCACTGGCCCGGCCTGAGAAGGATTCTTAAGACACACAAAAGAGCTACCCATAAATGAAAAGATTGATAAACTGGAAAACAACTAAAATGAAAATTTAAATTCATCATGAGTATCTTAAGAATGTGAAAAGAAAAAACAGAGAAACATATAACTGATAATGGACTAGTAGGCAAATTATATTAAGTATCAATAATTTTAAGAAAAAGACAACCCTACAAAACTAAAACAGGCAAATGACACAAAGAGGAATTTCACAGCAGAGAAAATATGTATGGCTAATAATTAAGATACCTACTTGCCATCACTGATAATCAAAAAATAAAAATCAAGATCACAGTGAGATACCATTTGTATCAATTAGCTTTTGCTGTGTAACAACTTAGCCTCAAAGCTTAGTGACTTAAAAAATAATCTAATATTTCTCATGATTCTGGGGGTTGGGTTAGGCAGTTGTGGTCTGGGTTAGCCTGGCTCTTGAACTAGGCAGGCAGGCCTCACTTACCTGGGATTGCTCTGCATGGTCTTCCAACCTCCAGTAGATTACACTGTGCCTTTTTCACATGGTGGGCTCAGGGCTCCAAAGAGCAATGACAGAGGACAAGCCCCACCATGTAAGTGCTTTTCAAGCTTGTGCTTGTGTCATACTTGCCTATGTCCCACTGGCCAAAGCAAGTCACATATCCAAGTACAGAATCGAGGAGTGGAGAAATAGACTCTAGAAGTAAAATCACATTGCAAAGGGATATGCATACAATGACAGGAAGAATTAATTGGCCATTCTGCAATTCTGCAACCCACCACTCAATTTTACAATCCACCACATCATTTTTACATGAATTCCTTTGGCAAAAAAGTAGGAAGTATGACAATAGCAAAGTTCAGGAAACAACTTGTAAAGTTGAATACTGGCATACACTATACCAGCAATTCTATTCCTAGGTATAGAACTACTATGGTTTGAATGTGTCCTCTCCAAAATTCATGTGTTGCCAATGTGATAGCATTAAGTGGAGGCTAGGCACGATGGTTAATGCCTGTAATCCCAGAACTTTGGGAAGCCCAGGCAAGAGGATGGCTTGAGCCCCGAAGTTCAAGACCAGCCTGGGCAACATAGCAAGACCTTGTTTCTAAAAAAAAAAAAAGAAATTAGCAGGGCATGGTGTGCCTGTAGTCCTAGCTACTTACCTGTAGTCCTAGCTACTCAGGAGGCTGAGCTGGGAGGATCGCTTGAGCCAGGAGCTGGAGGTTGCAGTGAGCTGTGATCACACCACCACACTCCAGTCTGGGTAACAGAGCAAGACCTTGTCTCAAAAAAAAAAAAAAGTGGGTGATTAGCTCAAAAAAGCTCCTCCCTTGTGAATGGGATTAGATACCCTTATAAAGGGGCTTGGCTGAGGGAGTTCACACTTTTTGCCCTTCCACAATCTGTCCTGTGAGGATATAGGATTTCTCCGTTTCTCCCCTCTGGAGGACACAGCATTCAAAGTGTCATCTTGGAAACAGAACAATCCTCATCAGATGCCAGCACCTTGATCTGGAGCTTCCCTGCATCCAGAACTGTGAGAAATAAATTTCTGCTCTTTATAAATTACCTAGTCTGTGGTAGGTAATTGTGCTCTCATAGGAGCATAAAACAGACTAAGAGAGAAATTGGTACCAGGAGTTGGGTGTTGCTATGACAAGTACCTAAAAATGTGGAAGCAGCTTTGGAACTGGGTAATGGGTAAAGGCTAAAACAGTTTTGAAGTGAATGCTGGAAAAAGGCTACACTGTTGTGAATGGAGCATTAAAGGCAATTCAGGTGAGAGCTCAGAAGAAAGGGCTGTAGGTAAGGCCTCAGTCTTCTTAGAGATTACTTAAGTGGTAATGAACAGAATGTTGGTAGGATTATGGAAAGTAAAGGCCATTTTGATGAAATCTCAGATGGAAATGAGAAACAACGTATTGGAAACTGGAGGGAAGGCTGTCTTTGTTATAAAGTGATAAGAACTTGGGTGAATTATATTCATGACCTAGGACTACATGGAAGGCAAAACTTAGAAGTGATGAACTAGAAGATTTGGCGAAGAAATCTCCAAGCAGCAAAGCATTCAGTATTTGCATGAATTCTCTTAACTGCTCATATTAAAACTTGAGAAGACAGAAACAGTTTATGGATGGAGTTTGTAATCAAAAGGGAACCAGAATGGGAAGATTTAGCAAATTCTCAGACTGGCAATGTAAAGAATAGAAAAGTACCTTTAGGAGAGAAAACTAGGGGTGTGATCAAGTGACCTTTTGATAAAATGATTAGTATGGATAGAAGGAAGCCAGGTGCTATTCATCAATGGGACAATGACTCAAAGGCATTTCAGACCTCTTCCATATGCCCCCTCCCATCACAGGTCCAGAGTATGAGGGCCTTTAGAGCAGAAAGGTTTGAAGGGAAGGGCCCAGGATGTAATAGCAAAAGCTATAAACAACTCAAATGTTCACTGTCAGGAGAATAGATAAACTGTGGGTTCACTTACATGATGAAATACTACACAGCAGTGAAAATGAATTTTTCATTTACTCATTTAACAACTATTTACTTAATACATACTGTGGTTCGGACATAGTTGGCTAGAGATAAACAGTAGTGAACAAAAATCCAAACAGATGTTATCAGATAGTGGTAAGTGCTGCTGTGTAAAATAAAATTGGTATGTTGCATATGCATGTGTTTGTGCACAATTTTTAAGAGAGTCGATAGAGAAGCTTTCTCTGAGAATCTGACATTAGAAAACAAACATGAAAAAACATGGAGAAAAGCAACTTCAGAGAAAAAAAAAGAAGCACAAAGACTTTGAGGCAAGAGTTTGCCTGGCATGTTTTACTTAGCAATAGTTATTAAGGTTGCTGATAAATTCAAATATTTAAATTTTTAAAAATTAGGGTTTTGCAAATACATAAAATTTATTTCAATTTTATTAAAATGTCATTTTTGGAAATAAAAATCTAAAAAGTTTAATATATAATATTCAAAGATGCTAAACTATCTTGGAATATAAAGAATTATTAGAATAAAAATGAATATATTTACATGACTTGCACATTATTTTTTAACAAAGCTTTATCAGTTAAATTATGACAGAAAATAGAACCCTATAAGACCCCAGGCATCTCTATTATTATTTAATAAAGACTGAGGAAAACTCTTCTGCCCCATAGAAGCCAGTACTGTAATCTTGAAAGCTTATGAGAGGCAAGAGATCCTTGGATATTCTTGACTAAAGACCTTTTGGCACCTGCAGAATTGAAAGTTTCCAGAATGACCTAGACTCAACAAAGAGAGAAGTGGTTAGCAAGATCAACCACTTTACCTTTACTGAACTTTTATTCTGTCCTTTCTAAACCCTTCATCTTCCAGTACCTGGCACAACCACCCACCCAGTCACTAAATCCAGAAGCTTAGTCATCATTGACTCTTCTCTTCTCTTTTTCTTACCACTCATCTAATCCCGGATCAAGTCCTACTCCAAGTATATTTAGTATCCACACACTGCTGTCCATCTTCTTTGCCACCTCTCTGGTCCATCTTTATCTCCCACTTTGACTACTGCAGTAGACTGTAAACTTCTCTCTCCATTTCTATTCTTGTCCACTTCAATTCACCCTTCACACACGTGCAACAGTCAACTTCTTATAAATCATATTACTCCCTTACTTAAAATTGTAGAATGAGGCTGGGCGCGGTGGCTCACGCCTATAATCCTAGCACTCTGGTAGGCCGGGGCGGGCAGATCATTTGAGCTCAGGAGTTCGAGACCAGCCTGAGCAAGAGCGAGACCCTGTCTCTACTAAAAAAATAGAAAGAAATTAGATGGACAACTAAAAATACATAGAAAAAATTAGCCGGGCACAGTGGCACATGCCTGTAGTCCAGTTACTCGGGAGGCTGAGGCAGGTGGTTTGCTTGAGCCCAGGAGTTTGCTGTGAGCTAGGCTGACGTCACAGCACTCTAGCCCGGGCAACAGAGTGAGACTCTGTCTCAAAAAAAAAAAAAAAAAAAAATTGTAGAATGGTTTCCTATTACACTCAAAATCAATTCAAGATTCATTCCCATGGCCTGCAATGCTCTACATGACCTGAACCCTGGGAACCTATGTGAGGAAAAACCCAAACCATGTTTTTCTATGCTCTCACACAACAATCAATACAGAATTCTGTGATCCCAAAGTATGTGGCGATTTCTGCCCACCAGCAAGCAAGCAATAAGCAATGCAGTGGACACCAGCTGAAGTGTCCTCCAATTCAATTCCAACACTATCTACCCAGAGATAGAGTCAGATCCCACAGGTTGAGGGCTAGGTCCCCAACACTACCCACTGCCCTTCAGATACCAGTCGCAAGTCTGGGCCTCCACAACTTCTAACCGACCAGCTTTAAGTTGGGGTTCCCATGATCCTCTCTTTGGGTTTGATTATTTTGCTAGAGTGGCTCACAGAACTCAGGGAAATACATTTATTGAATTATTACAAAGGTTATTACAAAGGATACAGATGAAAAGATGCATGAGGAGAGGCATGTAAGAAAAGGGCACAGAGCTTCGACACCCTTCCTGGGAGTGTCACCCTCCAGAAAATTCCACGTGTTCAGCTCTATGGAAGCTCCACAAACCCTGTCCTTTGGGCCTTTTATGGAGACTTCACTCGTTGTCCATGAGTGAAGCATGGACAACGATGTCAAGATATGATTGGACAAAAAGGGTAAAATCTAAACCTAGCAAGGCCCGTCTGTCCAGATTTTTCTTGGCCTCTCTGTACAGCAGTCCTTCCTCATATGGGGCAGGACTTCTGCAATGAGTGTCTTTTGAGCCACAGATTACAGTCCTGCCTTGTGCAGGTGAAAGGACAGGAAAAGGTCAGAGAAAGAGATTCTGTTTTCTGAAACCTGCTCCTGAGGCCTAAAAAAGGGCACCAGCATTTTGATGGGAGTTATGAGCCAGGAACTGAGGATGAAAAAAATATGTGTATATATATATATATATATATATATATATATACACACACACACACATATATCATAATACCACAGTATCTTTCCTACATCATCTCATGTTGCTGTATTCCAAGTCTACTGTGCTCCAACCTCAAAGAGGCATATATCCACACTGTTAACTCTCTCTCAGACCCTTGTTTGCTTCCTTCATAACAAGTCTTGTTTGCCAGTTTTCCCCAGAACCTGGTATAAGGCCTAGGACACAAGATGTTTGTTCATTGACTGGATGAATGAACAGATAAGGCAATGTCATTGGAAAGTGATCTTTCCATGCAAAAAAAGTAAGTGCTAGAAGACGTCATTAAATATCAAAAAGAACACTTGGTTTCAATTCCCAAATTCTGTGTTATGGTTTATACAGATAAAGTAATCTGTTAATAATACAAGAAGGTTAACAGCATGGCCTGTAAGAATTCCTCATTTGGTTAAGAATTCCACATATGTTGTAAAATATTCACTAAATGAAATGTATACTCTGAGATATTTACTCAAACTTCATTAATAATGAGCAAATAATAATTAAGTAAGCAGCTACATAAAGACATTCTTTCAAAAGAGGGTTAGGAAAAAGTTCTTAGCAACAGCTCAGGGGGCCACATGATGACAATGATCGTAATCATGGTTAACAATATGCTAGGCACTGTCCTAAATGCTTTACTTACATCTATTCATTTAACCCTAAAAATAAAGGTACTGACTTCATTGTCTAGGAGGAAACAGAGACAGTCAGAGGTTAAGTAGCTAGTAAAAGGGTTGTACAGTAATAGAGCTGAATTTGAACCAAGGCAGTCTAGCTTTACAGCCTTGGCTCTTAACACTACCTGCCTAGTCCTTCCAGATAACCTATAAAGACTAAAGCTATCATTAAAGGAGCCTGAGAACAAGAGAAAACATCACAATGAACTCCTGAAAAGATAAGGAATACTAACAAACACTTTAGCAATTATAGGTAGCCTATCTGGGAAAGGATTACTCAATGGATTGCCCTTGCTTAATTTAACTATGCCTTAAACTTTAAGTAGCACCTTGGGTCTGACACAAAAAAATGTCTCTGGTTCAAATTGCCTTGATACTGCAAATCAAGGAGCATAATATTTTAAAATGAGCTTTATATAAGGGTTTACCATAATACACAACTTCAGTTCAGCAAACACTTTCAACGTTGTTTTCCCAGATAAAATAAAGAATTTCTTCAGGCAATATGCTCTTTATAAGTTTGCTCCCAAAAATATTTGCAAGACTTTGTGAAAGGAGATTAACAACTAACAAAATCACAACCAAATTTTCCCTTCAATTCATCTAATTAGTCAGGATTCTCTAATCTAGAGTTCATTTCCACACCAAAAAGGGAGAAACACTGAGAGCGCACTAGGGCAAAACAGGAATTAGAGTAGCACCTAGAAATATCATCTCCAAGAAAGGAGAGAGGCTTAAGAGGTTTTACGAAATCAATGGAACCAAAAGGAGTACCCAACGAGACAAAGAATTAACTCTTCTACAGTGGCTATCCATCCAGAATGAAATAACTCTTTATATAATAGATAATTAACATAACAGAATATTAAAATTACATACAGCTTGGGGAAGTATTTTTAGCAGGAGCAAAGAAATTAATACAGCTCCCTCCTACTCTTTTGCAACATTTACTCAGTAGAGACATGTGTTACAAGGATCCTCTGTCACTTCCAATTGCCAGAAAGGAGACACCTCAATACCTGATAGTAATGAAGCATGAACTCAGAATAACTATTCTAAAGAATATAACTAGTTTTCTTTCCTTAATGCATTCCACTGCAAATCTTTCCAAGCACAGTTTTTGTCATTCTACAATTTACAAAACAGCTAAAAAAGGAAGGAAAAGTTTGTAAAAAATGTTTATGTATATGTGTATTTATGTGTGTGTGGATAGATAGATTCCATTAAACACATAAGAGAAAACATTTTCATGCGAACCAGGAAATATTACCAAACCATATCAAGACGCCTGGGGACAACCTTAGCAGAACAGAAAGTACACTAGGGACCTTAGTTACAGTTCAGGTTCTGGCACTGTCTAAGCCAGATGACTTCAGGCAAGCCAATTACTGATCGTTTCTGGGCCCCAATTTTCTCCTCTATTAAATGAGAAGAATCTCTAACTACATATTCACAGAGGTTCCTTCTAATTCTTAATATTGATCCCAGTGAAACAGTAAGGTTTCTTAATATAAGTATGTAAGTAAGGTAGGGCTATGTCTAACCTTTAGTTAACTACATATAAGCACCAAAACCTTCAGCTTTTTCTGCACTTAGACATTTTCAAGTGACAACACATGATGATGACCAAGAAGGATCAGATTTAAACTCCCAAATGTAAAACTATACTCATTTTCCAGCTACCTATTAACCAAGGTGACTAATTCAATGGATCACAGTATCAAACTATTCTTGGCTAGCTTTACTGTCTTCCCAAGCAGGGCAAAGATCACCTCAGAAAAGTATGTGATGATATTTTCAGAAAATCATGTGAAATAACAGTATTCTGCATTGACGTATTCCCAGCTCTCACCAGTAAAATGATACCATGTTGTCATTTATATAATGATTTCACATTTACTATCTCACTTAATCCTTGTGACGATCCTACGAAACAAAGTGAGCAGTACTTTTATCAACACAATCCAGACTAGCTCAGAATGTTAAGTAACCTGCCAACCATTACTCAATAAATGTGGAGCTCAGACTTCAATCCAGGTCTTCTGATTTAAAGTTTAATGATCTTCAAAATCTTAAAAAGTGGTGATTCAAGCCAAAGGTAAGAAGTTGGAAAAGTAAAAAAAACTGGATAATCAGTCCCTGAATAACTAAAATCAAACAAAAAGAATATAAGAGCAGATTTGGCAGTTATGCAATCAATAAGCAAATTTACCAAATGTTAAACTAATGATACAGCTAATTATCATAATTTCACATCTCAAAAATCTTGTCACCTCATTTCAAAGATAAGCATGAAAAAATTTTCTAACTCAAAAATAAGAATGTGTAAATTAAATAACAAACTGATTAAATTAGCTATATAGGTAAACTGCTAAAAGGCATCAAACCATTTACTGAAATATTCCAGAAACCTGTTGTTTCTGGAATATGTGTGTTTTCTTCATGAGTCACAGAAATTAAATTGTATTAATCAATTGTATTCAAGTAAGATATATTCCTCAAAGGAAAAAAACGCTTCAGTGCTTTAAAATAATGTAGGCAAAGAAGTATAATATGAAAGATTTCTACTTGAGAGTTACTTCATACCTAAACAAATCAATCACATTTGTCTGGGTACCACCACCCCTCTTCCACAAGTCAATAAACACATAACCTAGAATGCATAAAATGCTGCCTAGTAAATAATAGTTTCTTCCTTTCATCATCTATGCTAAGAATACGTAACAATTAAAATCAGAGCTAATGACAATACAAATAATAGGAAGCAGCAATCAGAATATTAAATTCTCTATCATTGCAACAATAGGAATACGTGTACAAGCTTCTCCAAACGATCAACGCAAATCTGTCTACAAAATCTCTGACAAGCCCCAAAGGAGAACTGAAAGACATTAAAGTTAGGATAAGGAGGAATGCTGCCAAGATAAGCAAACAGTGCCAATCTATATATTATTAAATTTTTGCATGGAGTTGCAGGCAATAAAATGATGATGGCGTAAAAACTACTAAAGGTCAAATAATCTAGCAGTGTGACACAGGACCACATATGGCTTCTTGGAATTTTAGAGATTAAGTCGACCTTCGTGTTTTACTGCAAATACCTCCACTGTAACGAAATACAGGAGTCAGGGGTCAGGGGTTTGAAAAGGCAGAGAGCTCTATTTTTCATGAAAGTAATGGGATATCTGAGAAGGTCCTCTGCAAGGGTCCTACGGAGCGAAGGCCCATTCTCTTGACTACCCTGTACCACCATCAGCGCTTTAGATGGCACTAGCACGTCTGAATTTCGTTTTGGAGCGGATACATTTAGCATCACGCGCTAAACGTTGGGGAGAGCAAGAATCAAACTGACAGATCCTGAGAAACAGCCCGGTCGTCAGCAAGGAAGACCTTCTCCATATACTGTGAGGTCCTGGACACACCAGGACGAAAGGGTACAGCGTCTAAGTTCGCGGAGAGAAGAACGAATGGTCGGGAGTCCGGTGTCTGCGTTCAATGTCCGGGTGACCAACCATGAGGTGTCCCAAATAACCTGGCTACCGCCAGGCTGAGACATTCAGCATCAGCAGCGCCCTAAAACACTGCTGGAAGTCGAAATTACGGTGCCTCAGATCTGCACTGCCTAAGTGGGAGAGCTCCGGGAGAAGCCAAGCTCTGAGGATAGTCTCAGGCTTCCATCCCCAATTCCCCGCGTTAGTTTACCTACCCGCTCCGACCCCAGCTTCTCCAGATCTCAGGATCCTAGAAGCGGCTCCTGACCGACTCTCACACCCGCCGCTGGGCTCCGGCCAACCGGAACTCGTTCGCGTCACTTCCGGTCCAGTCTCCCCACCCCCGGAGACCGCCTCCAAAAGAGAAACGTTCCCCCTGCCTTGGGGCAGCCTCGGTTGATCCTTGCTGGCTTTCGGTTCGGCTCTTGATGCCGACCCTGTGGGTGTGGCAAGAAGAAGAATGACTGGTTGCTTCGTGGTTCTTGATCCGGAACTTGTCTAGGCACCCCGGAAGAGGTAGCTCGCCCGTGGGACGCGTGTTAGCTGCCGAGAAGTGAAGAACGGGAAAGCGCGACTGAGAAGCAGAAGAGGTATTTTAGGTAGGTTGGGTCCTTACACGGCGAAGGAGAGGGCGATCATTCTCCATTCTCGCTCCAGTTGGAACGTCTCTTCCCACCTCATTCCATAACCCACCCTCCTTCATTTTCTTGTCTTCCGCCGAGTGGCCGCTGGAGGCCTCTGTTCTTGTTCTGGGAGCAAGCTGCTGGGGAGGGAAGGACCCGAAATTTCTAGTTTCCAGCAAAGCCTCCGTTCAGTGATGCGCTCTCTCTGGAATTGAGAAAATATGGAACAGGCCTCAAACTCTCCTGTTTCTTGAATACCCATTGAATACTCACAGCATTTGAAGCTGTTGAGCTCTACGTGGGTTTCTAAGAATATAATCGACAGATTTGTTCCCTCCCACACAAAGATATTGTCTAGAGAGTTTTTTAATTCTTTAACATTATACCCTAGGCACGGTACTAGACGCTGGGAATGTACAGTCGTTGTGTCTCAGTGCTCCAGAAGCTCTGAAGGGGAAATAATTAAATCCGGAGGATGGTAAAGACTTCACAAACAGTGCCATTTGAACTGGGCCTTTACAGGTGAATAGGATTTAAAAAAAAAAAAATTGAGAAGAATAGGAACTAATTTAGTGGAGAGATTGCTGCTTGAAAGGACCTGGTAATTTGGGGTGGCTGGATAGTACAGTATGAATGAGGAGACGAAGTTGGAAGGATAAAGTAAGCTGTAACCAAATTGAGTAGTGCTTTGAATTCATGCTAAGAGATATATGTTTTATTCTCTAGGCGTTTAGCCCCTAATTTTTGAGCAGAGAATTTGCATGTGTTTTAGAAGTGTAATTAGAATGTTAACGTGAACTAGGATGAACTGGGGAAAGAGTGAAGCAAATGTGGGAAGGTTAGAGACAGAAGCTTATTTTGGAGACTTTGGCAGGGCTTTTGGCACTGGTAGTAGAGATAGAGAGGTAGGTTAAAAACACATGCCTTTAACAGGATTTAGTGACTGGATGTGGTAGAACATACGAGGGAGAAAAGTCCAAGTTTACTTAGAAATCAAGAATACAGAAAGTTTGAGAGGGGAGGGAAGACACTGAGTTCAGTTGAGGACACAGTTTAGAATACTTCATAGAATTCTAAATGTTTAGTTTTAATTAATCTAAGTGTACATAACCACATGTGACTAATTGCTACTACACTGGGCAGTGGAGAGATACACTGAAAAGAGGGCCAGATGTATACAGTTAGGTAATACGTATATCAGGGGCAAGTAGAAGATGTAGTGCTAGAGGAGATTGTTGAAAAGCTGTCAGAGAGATGAGAATCAGGTGAAAGTTGGGTGAAACTATTCGAGAGAGGAAAATTTAAAGGTTTAAAAGTGATCAGTGAGTGGTACGGAAAACTCAAGACGAGGCCTAAAAAAGGCAACTACATTTGGCAATTAGGAAGTGTTTCTGGTTCCTTAGCAGTTTCACCGGAGTGGGAAAGAGAGGCAGCCAAATAAAAATCTTTCGATTGTATTCGTAGAAACCTTTTCTTCCCATGTAGAGCTGAACAGCTTGAAATGCTATCGGTATTCAATAAGGAGAAATAGAGATAAGTAATTGGAAAAGTTTGGAGGTAAAGGGAAGAGGAAAAATGACAGTGGCTTAAGCATCAAAGATGATTTAGGAAAGATTTGTTTTTGTTTGAGACAGGATCTGGCTCTATTGCCTGGGTTAGAGTGCAGTGGCATTATCAAAGCTCACTGCAACCTCAGAGTGATCCTCCTGCTTCAGCCTCCTGAATAGCTGGAACTACAGGTGCGCACCACCATACCCGGCTAATTTTTCTATTTTTTATAGAGACAGGGTCTTACTATGTTGCTCAGGCTGGTCTTTTTTTTTTTTTTTTTTTTTTGAGGCAGAGTCTCACTTTCTTGCCTGGGGCGAGTGCCGTGGCGTCAGCCTAGCTCACAGCAACCTCAAACTCCTGGGCTCAAGCGATCCTACTGCCTCAGCCTCCCAAGTAGCTGGG
>CAUYSK010126406.1:0-28266 GCA_963575035.1 Avahi laniger | reverse complement strand
CAAAAATAGAAAGAAATTAATTGGACAGCTAAAAATATATATAGAAAAAATTAGCCAGGCATGGTGGCACATGCCTGTAGTCCCAGCTACTTGGGAGTCTGAGACAGTAGGATTGCTTGAGTCCAGGAGTTTGAGGTTGCTGTTAGCTAGGCTGATGCCACGGCACTCGCTCCAGGCAAGAGAGTGAGACTCTGTCTCAAAAAAAAAAAAAAAAAAAAAAAAATTTGTTGTTCTCACCATAGTGTAGTTTGTGCCAATTAAATCTGCATTTCGGATAAACAGCAAATAATTTGTTAGTATAAGTATGTATCAAATATTCGATGGAGGTCTACTTATGCTAAAAGTTATTCATCATTTATTTGAAATTAAAATTTAACTGATTGTCCTATGTTTTTGTTTGTTAAATCAGGCAACCCTAGACTCCCTTACTCCCTTACTTGTTAGGGTTAAGAATTGTGTTGAGTGCCAGGCGCGGTGGCTCACGCCTGTAATCCTAGCACTCTGGGAGGCCAAGGCGGGTGGATCGTTTGAGCTCAAGAGATCTAGACCAGCCTGAGCAAGGCTACTGCATGCTACTAAAAAAACAGAAAGAAATTAGCTGAGCAACTAAAAATATGTATATAAAAAAAAATCAGCTGGGCATAGTGGCTCATGCCTGTAGTCCCAGCTACTCAGGAGGCTGAGGCAGGAGGGTCTCTTGAGCCCAGGAGTTTGAGGTTGCTGTGACATAGGCTGACACCACGGCACTCTAACCCGGGCAATAGAGTGAGACTCTGCTTCAAAAAAAAAAGGAATTGTGTTGAGTCAGGGGAAGGAGTAGAAATCTCCCATCCTCCTCTCCATTGCTCCTTTCTGTCTTTCTCTGCCCTCTTTGTATCTCTTCTCTTGCTTTCCTCAAGATAGCATGACCCACACCTGGTGATATTCTCATCTATATCCTATATTTTGATAACAATTTCTAGAGAAAATGTGGCTCTTATCACTGACCTGTGTCCAAATCAACTGACCTAGTGAGAGCTATTTGAATCCTCTCTTATTTCTACTTGGGACACCAAGGTTAAAAGATTGCCAATCCCTGTTTTATATAATGCAAAAGAGATGTCCCTTAGGGTTAAGGTTGTCAGATTTTAGCTTGAAAGATACAAAAGTTATTCTGGAGAGAAAATATGCAGAGGAGGGTGATTACACCCAACCATGATTAGATTCAGAGCGTCTTCTACCAGGGTCGTAAAACAACCAATTCCTGAAAACTCTAGACAAACACTGTTTGGTTCTCTGCAGGATGCAAAGATAACATCCTACCCTTGAGACATTAACAACATAAGATAAAGACACTAAAAGACAAATATATGTGGAAATGGTGTATTTACAAAGTTAGAGGACATCTGTGGACAGCGAGCTGTATGCCCTGGCATACCATCAAGATTGGGACATTTTTATTTTTTTAAATTTTTTATTTCAGAATATTATAGGGGTACAAATGTTTTGTAATAATTCACAAATTGCTTTTGAACCATTTCAGTCAACATTGTAAGTGTGCCCAGCCCCCAGATAGTGTGCATTGTACCCGTTAGGTGTGAATTTATCCATTCCCTCTTCCCACCTCAAGATTGGGACATTTTTAAATGGTGACTCTGAATATATAAGAAATCGTGAAACCATAGTGTGGCCAAGCATTCTAAGAAGTGGTGAAATGATGTCAAAGATCCATGTAGTATGGCCATGAATTTAACATGGGTGTCAAGCAAAGTTGTTGTTGAAGCTATTTCTGTTTAGCATTAACCTCAGCATTAAACCTTTGTGATTGCCTAGCCAAGTATGTTTCTGGCTGCTCTTAGCCTGGTAGCAGCTAAGGCCCAGGAGGGCCCAGGGGCTCTGTGTCTACAGACTGTGCCTTTGGGATGATTGGCAGTGTTGCTGTAATTCTGTCTGCACAGTGGATTGGGGTCTTAGTGTCCCACCATTTTGCCAGTACTTAGGGCCAACCTTTAGAAAACTTTGTCAAACAGGAATCTGGTCTTTGGCATTATCTCTCTCTCACACTACACCTTTCTCTCTCCTGTGGCCCAGAGTAATCGCAACATCTCTATCTACTTCCTTCCAGGCAGTGAGCTAAGTGAGGGCTTGTTGTAGGGGGCAATGACATTTTGCCATTTTATCAGGGACTCTTGGACACCTAAGCGTCTTTACAATCCACAGGGAGGCTTCTTTAATGGTAGAATTTTAGATACCATGCTACCAAAAGTGACAGCCTTTGTGTCATCCTTCAGCGGTAGAACTCTGAATCACTTCTGCTGAGACTGAGCTCAGCAGTCCAAGTCCTAGTGCCTAGAATGCAGCTGGGTTTTCCATGAAGACATTTTTGTCCTCCTCTCAATATTCCTGCAAGAGTTGGCAAAAAATTACCCACCGATGTACATGATATTAGAGTTTGCAGTAACATCACCTTGGATGTGCTTCAGGAGCTCTAAAAGGCCTTAAAAGAAACTTGGCACTCTGGGCTGACGTGGTGGCTCACGCCTATAATCCTAAACTCTGGGAGGCCAAGGCAGGAGGATCACTTGAAATCAGGAGTCTGAGACCAACCCGAGCAAGAGAGAAATCCTGTCTCTACTAAAAATAGAAAAAATTACCTGGGTGGGGTGACACACGCCTGTAGTCCCAGCTACTTAGGAGGCTGAGGCAGGAGGATCGCTTGAGCCCAGGAGTTTGAGGTTCCTGTGAGCTAGGCACTCTAGCCCAGGCAACAGAGCAAGACTCTGTCTCAAAAAAAAAAAAAAAATCGATACACATTCATTGGAACATTATGGAAATTATAAAAAAAGATATATCAAAGATATATTTTTGCTCTTTAAAACCTTCTCTCTTTGGAAGGATAAGGACATTGTCCAAATGATTTTCATACCTGTATACTCAACCTAGTTAATGATATAGAACAGATAAAAGAAAAACAAAAGGAGAATTTGATTACTTTTTTTTAAATGGAATGAGTGAATTTTGACCATGCTTTTATCATTTGAGTAGGAGAGAATGTTGTATTTGAAACTTGACCCTCTGAAAGATAAACTTTATTTATTTATTTATTTTGAGACAGAGACTTGCTCTGTCGCCCCAGACTAGAGTGCCCTGGCGTCAGCCTAGCCCACGACAACTTCAGACTCCTAGGTTCAAATGATTCCCTGCCTCAGCCTTCTGAGCAGCTGGGACTACAAGTGCACATCACTACCCCTGGATAGTTTTTCCTACTTTTTGTAGAAACAGGGTCTCACTCTTGCTCAGGCTGGTCTCAAACTCTTGACCTCAAGTGATCCTCCCGCCTCGGCCTCCCAGAGTGCTAGGATTACAGGCATGAGCCACCGTGCCCGGCCTGTAGATTATTTTTAAGAGTACTTTTTCATTTGTCTTTTGGAGAGAGAAACTGATGCAGCTTATGATGAACATGAGCCCTGGAATGACAGAGACTTGAATTCTCATCCTAGGCCAACCCTGTACCACCACAGGGTGGGCAGGCAGAGTGCAACTGATTGTTGCATTTATTCAAAGCACGGAAGTGCTTGCAGGAGAAAAGTTCCACTGTTTTAAGGTAACCACTAAGAACTTCAGATGGACAAGTAGTCTATTCTCTCTCTGTACCTGTTTCTTTATCTGTAAATTAAGGATAATAGTATGAAATTGGTCTCGCGTAAACTTTCAAACTATTGATACACGTATATTTGGATGGATCTCAAAGCATTGTACTTAGTGAAAAAAGCCAATCTCCTAAGGTTACATACAGTATGATTCCATTTATATAACATACTGGAAATGACAAAATGACAGAAATGGAGAAAAAAATCACTGGTTGCCAGGGGACAAGTATGGGGGTGGGGAGGGGTGGGTGTGACTCTAAAGGAATAACACAGGAGAGTCCCTTTTTCGGACACGCATACACACACAAATGAGTGCACGTGAAAACTGGCAAAACAGATTAAGTTCTGTAGTCTAGTTAATGGTATTGTGCAAATGTCAATTTCTTGGTTCTGATATTGCTCTACAGTTACAGAAGATCTCACCACTGGGGGAAGCTGATTGAAGGATTCATCAGACTCTATTACCATATCTACAACTTCTTGTTAGGCTATAATTAATTCAAAATAAAAAGTTTTTTTTTTTTTAAAAAGCAATACAACTTTTACCTGTGCTCTTGGGATGCTCGCTTTTGGAGCCTGGCTTCAATGCCACGGGGAAGTCCAGGCCACATGGAAAGGCCATGTGTGAGATTCCAGATGACATCCCCATCTGGGGTCCCAGCCCACAGACACATGCAGGAAGAAACATTCAATATGACTCCAGCCACAGCCACCACCTAATAGCAACTGCCGTGGAGTATCACTAGTGAGAATCGCCTGGTCGAGTCCCGTCGACCTCCAGAACAATGAGAAGTAACGATACAGTGATTAGTGTAATTTTAAGCCGCTAAGGTTTGAGATAATTTATTATCCCACAACAGATGACCAGAATACCATCAATGTGACCTGGACACCTCTGTGCCTCAGTTTCTTTATTTATGAAATGGAATACCGGGACCACAGGATTATTACAAACATGAAACAAGTAATCAAGAATCTAGGGTGATGGTTACATGAGGTCAATAAATGTTAACTACAGTTATTATTACTGTGTATTTCTTGCCCAATAAAAGGGCAAGAAAGATATGGAATAGCCCACATAGCTCTGGGTCAGTTCCAAAATGGCACTGAATGACTTTTTGCCCGAGAGATTGAGACCAAGCCACAAGAACTTGGCAATAGAATGGCTTCTATCTTGGGCACATCCTTGGATGACCCCTATTCCCTGATTTGCCTGTGGGGTAAAAGTACATTCTAAATATAAGTGATGGTTCTATTGAATTGTCCCCCACCCCCTCAACTCCAGAGGTAGCAACTTTTTTCTTCTATATGTATAAAAGCCTGCAGAGCCAAAGGAATTTGTGGGTGCTAATCTGCCTGCTAGGGTCAAAGAACATTCTTTCATGGGAAACATCTATTGTTTGAACAACTCGAGCTATTTTGGAAGTCCATTATTGTATTAATAATGCAGAGCACTATAAAAGGCCTTACTTCTGTCTTTTTTTCCAGTTTGAGCAGAGTGGGCTAAAGCAAGGTAAAACCCTCTTTTCACTACATCATTTATCAAAAAACAGTAATTCCCACCATTCTCTTACCTCCTGAAAACATTGTCAGTGTCCCTCTGGGTAGCGGCAGTAGGCAAACTTTGGAAGGAAGAATAGGCAGAAGGGGAGGCAGAATTGATTAGAAGTCTGGATTCACCTTCAAGCAGTCTGAGTTTCTCTCAAGGGCTAGGGCCTGGTCAGACACCAAGGAAGGCCCATTCACCCAAAGGTGCTGACTGCAGCTGCCTGGCAGCCATGCACAGTTGCAATAGAAGCCCTCAGGCAGCATTTGGAAAAATATCTAGAACTTCAGACTTTGGAAACTGCCAAATCATTAACCTTTAGGTTCCGGTCCTGGCCGTTTTTTGGAGGTTACCCTGGAATGTGGATTCACTGTGGCTCACTCAGCCCTGTGCTTCTTGTCTATAATATTTAATCCCTAGACAAAAATAAATGAGAGGGAAAACTGATGTGGGGGGAGGGCAGGGGAAGAATTGGAGAGGGATGCTGGAAAAAGCAGAGGTCTAGACACACACACACACACACACACACACAGATGATGGAACGGTTTCTGCATCATCAGTTTGAACTCTGTCTGAGTTATCACAAACAACATTGCACAACATTGCACAAGCCTGGGCTCACTAGTCTTCTTGCGGCAATTGTGACAATATTGCTATAGTATATTTCCTGATGTGTCTGTGATTAATGACCTTTATCATTAAGGTTTTCACATCCAAAGTGACTTTGAATGCAAATGTGCATTTTACTAGGGGATTGTGGAGACAATGTCACAGAATTGCCTGAAAACTAGGTCAAATATCCTAGCAGCTACAGAATTAAGAACTCTTAACAGGACCCTGATTTACAAAGAGCCACAGGTGGCCCTAGCACTCTCCTGACCCTACTAGTGCCAGTTCTTAAAGGAATGACAGTGATAACAAACCCAGTTTAACCATTTGAGAGAGTCTATGGGTTCAAAAGTGGAAGAAAGGAAATTGGGAAAAACAACTTGAAATAGTGGACATCAGAGAACGTTTCCTACAAACAAAAATTGCTGATGTCAGCAAGGGGCATAAAGTAAATAATACACCTTATTGTACTGTCTTAAATTGTAGCCATTAGGGATTATTTGCAATTAGTTATCACCATCCTGTTTTTAAAATGGCTGATATTATTAGCCAATCAAAACTTCCTGTAAATTTACTACACCTGGTAGCTTTCACCTAACCTCCTTTCATGGTCCTTAAACTTTGACATTCACAAAAAACACCTGGGGAGCTTGTTAAACTGGAAATTCCTGCAGTCCTGTCTTCAGAGCCTGACTCAGTGGGTGGAGCCCAGGAATCTACATTTGAATCTCCAACTGGGTGTTTCCAGTTGAATTCTCTAATTGGTGTTCTGCCTAACACTGATAAGTCTCCTGTAGGTGACCTTTGTTTCCTATTTTGAGAAACATTTTGTTTCCCAAACAAAATGCACTGAGAAAATGGTTCTGCTACTTAGCGGCTGACCCTGAGCAAGTCACTTTTATTCTCTGGGCTTCAGGGTCTTGTGTAAAATGCAGTGACAGATCGTGGTGGGAACAAAATGAAAATGCCCATAAAAACCACATGCACAAATGTATGTTCCCTCCACCTTTACCCTAATTAGAAACTGAAAACTTATTACGGAAGAAATTGCACTCTAGTGCCAAAGAGCTCAATTATGCAAACTTTTGAAACATGGTCATTTGCATGCTTGTACTTTGAACCTGGTATAAGGTTAACCTAATTTACAGAAAACCATGTGTGCAGAAAACAATTTACTTTCTACAGACTGTCAGTATAAATGCTAAGGTCATTAATTTTGCATAGAACTCAGTCTGTACACTGCTTTTCCATAACTCTAGTTTACATGGGATGATTTCACTTACATATCCCAACCACAGTAATATAGGTCTAGAGGTCTTACCATCGCAGGACTCTGTGGGGATTCATCTGTCTCTTTCTTTATATTTCTTTTCTATTCTACCCTACCCCCACAGAATGGTATTAACTAATTTATTTTCCGTAAGGTTTATACAGATCAGATTAAGAAAACAGTGTTTAAGACATTGATGTTTCTGTAAAGTTTACAAAGATCAGATTAAGAAAACAATGTTAGTGTTACAGCTCTTTAAGAATTTGTCTAGCAGGTTTTCCAGTCCTCACTGGAAGACCCCCCAACCCAACGCAAAAAAAAAAAAGAAAAGAAAAGAAAACAATGTTTAAGACATTGAGACTAAAATTTCAAAAGTACTTATTCACATTGATTTTGGTGTTTCTTTTCTTTTTTTTTTTTTTTTTTGAGTTGGGGGTCTTGCTATGTTGCCCAGGCTGGACTTGAACTCCTGGGCTCAAGTGATCTTCCTGCCTCAGCCTTCCGAGTAGCTAGGACTATAACTGCTCACCACCATACTGGGCTCTGTGTACTCACTTTGAATAAACAACCAAACTGTATCTCCTGTGAGCAATTGACATAATTACTGAAATAATAAATGGATTTATTTTTGTTTTACAAAAGTTGTCTATATAATTTATAAATGCTGCTGTCGAATGATGCATACACTTGCCAATCTCTCTCTCTTTTTGGTGGTATGTAAATGGTGAGGATTAAGCTTCAAGGAGGAGGAGCCAAGTCTAAGTCACTGCAGGGTACCCGTTGGCTAGGCCAGTGCCTGGCACACATTGGACCCTCAAAATACATCTGTTGAATGAATGCATAGATTTGGAGTTTCAGTGGGAGCTGAATTTCTCTTAGAAGCTTATTCAGTTGTTTATGTGATAGCCTGTATTTTGTTCCCTCCCTGATGATGATTTTACTGCCTTTGTTCAAGGTGAGTCCTAATCATACATGGCAAAGAATATCAGTCAGAAAATAGAAATGTGATAAGCTTCATATAAATGAGTAAAACACTTATTTAAAAATCTTAGGATGTCTTTTAGAGTACAATTGTCAAGGGCTGCCAGTGACCGTTTTCCAGTTTTCATTCATCTTCATCTCTCTTCTCTCTAACATTTGACCTGAATGCTTACTCCTTTCTATGTGAATTAGCTTTTCTTTTGACTTCCTTTGACACTGACCTCCCCTGGCTCTCGACCTGCCTCTCAGATTGTTCCTTCTGCGGGCTTTGCTGATTCTTCTGATTTCCTAAGTGCGGCCATCATTGGCCCGTTTTTGTTCTCATTTTGATAGTCTTTGTCAGAGAGTATCTATTTTCAAGACTTCAAATACTGTCTATATCTCTGGCCCTGGCTTCAATCCCTCATCTTCAAATGCTGTTTGAAACTCTCTAGTTGGGTGTTCTGTCTATCTCAAACTCACTGTGTCTGTAACTGAACCCATTGCCTGGGTACTAGTGTCTTCTTGGAACTTCTGTATTCTTGACATTGGTCCCTTAAGTGATTGACTTATCCAGACTCAAAAAGAGTGATCTTTAAAATGCATTTCTTCATCTTATTTTGGAGATTATCGGTGAAATCTCTGACTGCCGAGTGGATAATGTGGAAGATAATATACTGACATTCCAAAGATGCTGTGTGTCTGAAACCCCTCTGTGCTCAGAAGGGAGTTTGTGAGGCAGTCAGATCAGGTCTGATACTTTTCCAGTAATTGCCAGAGGAAATGGGGCTCATTTCTGGTGTAGCATTGATACCACTAAACCACGTGAGCTGATCACCACTGTGGAAAAGGGCAAGTATTAAAGCACTCATTGTACAGATAAAGATATTGCTTATCTTACTATAGCTTTAGGACATTTGAAGAATGTATGCATAGAAAATGAAACCCAAGTTAACTCCATGTAAGTTATGAAAGGCATTCCCATTATAGCAGTAAAGAATCGTACCAAAACCCTGTAACAAAACCAATAACTCAAAATCCAAACTGTCTGGTACAGTTGGAGTACCTGGTGTAGCCTGACCTGTAAGAGAAGTACCCCTCACCTAGAAGTTGTGGGTCCTCTAGGACACTGATTTACCAAGAGAATGTCAAGATTAGAGGGCATACTCAAATCTATTTGTTGGATGAATTGGGTTCAAAGATATAAGATAGGACAAAAAAAATTCTTCCACAACGAAGTTGATACAGGCCGGGCGTGGTGGCTCACGCCTGTAATCCTAGCTCTCTGGGAGGCCGAGGCAGGCGGATCATTTGAGCTCAGGAGTTCCAGACCAGCATGAGCAAGAGCAAGACACCGTCTCTACTAAAAATACAAAGAAATTAGCTGGACAACTAAAAATATATATATAGAAAAAATTAGCCGGGCATGGTGGCACATGCCTGTAGTCTCAGCTACTCGGGAGACTGAGGCAGAAGGATCGCTTGAGCCCAGGAGTTTGAGGTTGCTGTGAGCTAGGCTGACGCCACGGCACTCATTCTAGCCTGGGCAACAAAGCAAGACTTTGTCTCAAAAAAAAAAAGTTGATACAGATGGAAAGGCCAGATTCAAACCATTGGCTGAGATCCAAGTGGTAAGTCTTCATGGACAAGTACAAAAGCATGGTAATTAATTTGCAATAAAAAATAAGTCACCAACTTGCAGGATATCTCAAACAATAGAATAGGGACACGACCAAAAGAAAAATAAACTCACTGAGTAATTCTAGCAAAAGGAGTAACTGCAACTGGAAGATACGGAAAATTTTAAATAGGTAAAAGAAGCTCTAGAATATTAGAATCAAAATTCAGGGTCAAAGATATTAGTTTTTATCATATAGTTTAAACATTTTGAAATTTACTTGAAAAATTCAGTGTCATACCCTCTAGGAAAGGACTGAAAAGCTCCTCAAATTGGAAAAGAAGTAGGAGAAAATTTTAAAATTGGTAAAAATTTAGTGACTTGAAAAACAGGAAAATGTGATTCAGTTAGAGATGTCTTGAAGTGTAGTCTCTGAACATAAAAATAATGGGCAAAGCATTGTTTTCCAGACAAAACAAAGGGCCCAACCAAGAAGAGGATATTCTCATGTAGAAATCAAATGAAAGGTTTAAAACCAAATACTCCTAACCAGAAAGTGTTGTGGATTCATTCAGATAAGGGAAAAGCCAACTAAGGACCCTCAAGTGTCAGTACTCATAATACTTAGTATACAGTCTAGCTGAAATTATAGAACAGAGCATTTTCTTAGAGATTTTCTAGCCTATATTTGAAAAGATTAAAGATGATGTGATTGAAATTGTGTCACTCTATCAAAGGCAAACCTATAGGCTTTGTCAGGGGGGTAAGCCAACATTGGAGAGAAAGTTTCTGGATTCGTTCCAAGAGAATGTGGTCCTGAGCAAATTAGCCCAAGGGATTCAGAATAGGTTTCCCAATACACTTTAAAAATCTTTTTTTTAAAAAAATGGATACAGTAGACCACACAAAACCGATGTACACTTTAATAAATTATTACAAGGTACTTTTGTAATCATTACCCATATCAAGAAACAGATCATGGCCAACTACCCTAGAAGCCCTTCATGTATCTGTCCCAATCATACTTTGTCCCTGCCTCCGTTAATTGTTACCTAAATGTGCATCTCACATTTAGTCTCAATAATAGAATTTTGAAAGTAGCTAGCCTCCTCTTTTTAAAGGGTCAGGAACTGGTGACCCAAGCACTCTAGTACCTTTGATCGCTTCTAACCAAGACTTGTCCTTTAATGTTAGCATTAAGTAAGTCTCCAGTCTCGAGATCTGTCTTGAAAAGGGCCGTTTTTCAACAATACTTTCTGCTGGTCAGATCTGGAAAGGCAGGCAAGGACCAACACCTTCTATTGGTAGAAAAGGAAGATCCTATGTGGAAACCCTTCTCAGAGGAAGCCTCACTTACGAAAAGTGTGTCATGTTACTGGGTGGCCTAATATACAAGACAGTACACCCAAATTACCTGCTCGCAAAATACTCAAGGTACAATCCTGAGAGGACCCAGCTTGATGGGATTCCCGTTGGCCAAATCCAAGGCAATTTAAGCATCGAAATACATAAGGAGGGTGATGGATTACAGCCCATAGAATAAAACAAGAATCCGTGAATCTATACTGACATAAATTAATAAATATTTAAATAGATGAATGGAGGGAAGGGAAAGCTGTTTTTTATAGTAAAATATAAATATGTCACATATTTATACTATATATTAATAATAATTATAGAAGGTATGATGAAGTTATAAAATCACCAATGGACGCTAAAACTATGGATGCAGTTTGATGAGGAGCAGTGTGCACACATAGCATCTCCCTACATATTACTTATATTTACAAAAGGGAAAACAGTAAATTCACAGTGGAGAAACAAGGCAGCTACCACCTTAACCACATGAGTAAAACTAACTTCACCAGTATTTGGGCAACATCATCTGTTCTTTCCCTTTTCCTTCACTATCATATACTGAGAAGGATACTATATCACTTGACAAAGATACAGTTTTACTTGGTCAGACTTTAGACAGGCTTCTGAACCTTCTAGTTGGCCCCTCTTGGGCTTCCTTGTAAAATCCAGTTTTAGCAAAGAACTCTGCTGAGTCAGTTTAGAAAGAACCCTCCCCCCCACCCGATAACCGATTTGGTTCCTCATCCTCCATCCTCCCCCAGGTGATGTCTGGTCACCCTGGTCTGTCTTCGGCAAGAATCCCATTAGGTCGGTTTAGCCAGAATTCCCCTTCCCCCTGATGTTTGCTCTTAGTGATTTTCCATCCACTGACGCCACTCTGCTCCTTGGCTACCAGTTCCCTTTTGTCCTTGCTGTGTTTAGAGTTGAGCCCAATTTCTCTCCCCCATTACAAGACCCCATTCAGTGATCCCTATACCTCTTACGATGGTCCTGAATAAAATATTTTTACCGTGTTTTAATAAGTATCATTGAATAACGTTTCTTTAACACACTTCGGTGGTATTTTTGCCAAAAATGTATAACTTGGATCTAACTGCAAGGAAACATTTCACAAATCCAGACTGAAAAACTTTCTGCAAAATAACCAGCTTTGTACTCCTCAAAAATGTCAAAGTCTAGCCTAGGTGAGATACCCCTCCCCCACGAAAATAAAAATATTAGCCAAGCGGTGGCGGGGAGGTGGTGTTGCTTTAGTCCAGGAGTTGGAGTTGAAGTGAGCTGTGATCACGCCACTGCGCTCCAGTCTGGGCAACGGAGCAAGACCTTGTCTCACAAGAAAAAAAAAAAAGCCAAGGTCTAGAAAGACAAAGAAAGGTTGAGGAACTTGTCAGATATAAAGAGACTTAAGAGACAGGACAACTAAATGCCATGTGTAATCCTGGACTGGATCCTGGAGGGAGAGAGGGGAAGCTGTAGAGATTATTGGAGCCATTGCTGAAATGTGAATAGGGACTGTATTATATTGAGTCAATGTTAGATTTGCTAACTTTGATCATTGTTTTGTGGTTATATAAGAGAATGTCCTTGTTCTTTTTAGGAAATACACACTAAAATATTTAGGGGTAAAAAGGCAAAATGTCTTCAAATTACTCTAAAGTAGTTCAGGAAAAGAAAGTGTGTGTGTGTGTGTGTATGCATGAAAAGAGAGAGAGATACCAAATGTGCAATAGCAATTTTCTCATACTATTCTTACAACTTTTCTGTAAATTTGAAATAATATCAAAATTAAAAGTTACAAACAATGCTACAATATCTGCAAAATTCCCTTCCTTCTGAGTCAGAGATATCATCCACATTTAGAGTTCTTTGATTTTCTTGTTTCAGAGGAATTAGCAGTTTGGAAGTTATATTCTCTCTGATATTAAAAATAGGGACTATGAAATAAGATCTCTAATATGGAATAACAGAGTTCAAAATTTTTTATCATTATTGATAGAAGTATTCAAAGTCTTCATTATTGTTTTTTATATTGGTTTCTAATTTCCTTCTTTTATTTTTTTTTTTTGAGACAGAGTCTCACTCTGTTGCCTGGGCTAGAATGCTGTGGCATTAGCCTAGCTCACAGCAACCTCAAACTCCTGGGCTCAAGCAATCCGCCTGCCTCAGCCTCCCAGAGTGCTAGGATTACGGGTGTGAGTCACCATGCCCGGCCTCTAATTTCCTTCTTAACAGAAAGAATCCAGACCCTTAATAGGGGGTAATTTTTATTATATAAATATTCAAATGGGACATAGGAGGTCATTTGCTAGTGTCTTAGAAGGATTTTTTGTATCAGGCAAGAACACAGGGGACCTGTGATTCTAACTGTTAAAATTAAATTCTAAATATTTTCAGTTAAAAATTCTTCCTAAGAAACAGTACCTGCAATTTAGAGAGTTTTGAAGTTTGGAACTCTTACCTTCCCTGTCCCTGTCCCTGGATCCTGCTGCCTTTAATGTTATGCTAAATAAAGAGGGTCATTTTCCAGGCCAACAATTCTGATCCTCTAGTTGTTACAGAATAAACCATTAGCCTCTGAATGTATTGGTCAGCATCTGTACATTTGATAAATATTTTAGAATATTAACTGGTTCTTGGCCAAATGCTGATCCTGATAGACACTGGAATGGCACTCATCTGATCAATTCCTAGGATGTCTGTGAGTGCTGGGGGGACTATTTACGATCACCAATCCAATGCATCCTTTTGTTCCATGTGATGCTTTGTTCCACCCAAAGCTCTCTTGTAAGGATTCCCGAGTTCCGGTCCAAAATGGCCACTGATGTATTAAGGTTATTAAGTATGAAAGGTCCAATTTCCTCAAGTACTAAGTTTGACAGTTGATATCTCTGACATCTCACTTTGACACTTCTTGTTTCTTTATTGTAAAGTACATCCTCAGTCTTTCAAACAAAGTTTGGCTTGTGATTATCTTTCAAAAATTTTTTTAGAGCAATTTTTGTGAAATCATGGATAAGTCAAAAATTCAAATATGAGTTCTGTTGTGGAACCAGTGCTGAGCAGACAGCTGGAAATATCAATGAAGTCTTTGAGAAGGATGTCGCTAATGAATACACAGTATATCGATGGATTGAGAAGCTCTGTTCTGGTGAGTTTCATCTTGAAAATGTGGGTGACCTAACACCAACGTGAATAATAATGAGCTGAAAGCTGTAGTGGAAGCGAATCCATCTCGACCTATGTGTGAATTAGCAGCTAGGCTTGACGTTACTATTGTAACAATATTGGACCGTTTGAAACAAATCGGCAAGGTAAAGAAGCTGGATAGATGGGTACTGCGTGAATTAAATGAACATCAGAAGAGAAATCATCTTGAGGCTTGCCTTTCTTTGCTGTCAGACATAAAAGTGAACCATTTCTACACCATATTGTTACATGATGAAAAATGGATTCTTTTTGACAATCACATAAACAAGGTCAATAGTTTAGGTGCATACTTTGATTAATTGCACTGCTTCTTGTTTGAGATATAATAAACTAAACTTTTGATTCAAAATCATATATTTCATATTTAATGACCTAATACTTTTCAACTTCCCATAATACACTAATGACAGATTCTCTACTTACCATGTAGGCTACTATTTTGGTGCAAAAGGATAGTAGAAACAAAACACTTTCTAGGCTACTATTTTGGTGCAAAAGGATAACAGAAACAAAACACTTTCTAAATTTATTAAAATCTTGTCAGTGGAAGAGGAAATGGATGCTCTAACTCTAACAGTTACACAGGAAAAAAGCCTAAGTTTAGACGAGAGGAGGGGAGTGTAACATACATTTTGACAAATGTTTTTTTGGCTGTAAAGTTTAAAATGTTAAAACAATTTGAACTCTGTGAAAAGCCAAATGTCCAATAATCTGAAGGAACACTACACTTAACCACTATGTTGGACATCAAGGGGCATTAAATATCTATTTTCCAGGGGGGTGGAGAGAGAGAGAGAGAGACCTGTAGTCTTTTGGAAGAGACTGTCAGCTTCACTTGAGTTAATTAACCTAATTTTTACTTCCTTATAAAAAATCAGCTGTATACAACCAATCTTTTAAGATTTCAGTGAGAATTAAATGGAAAGAAATTTAGAGGTATGTAGAAAGAATTTATGTTCCTTTCTCTTCTAATCCCAATCTAGCCTACTGAAAAAAAAATTTACAGGCATTAATATGAAAACGAATTGTTGGCATTTGTTTATATTGAGGCAAAGACTAGTTGAAAATGAACTTTCCAGCTCACAATACTGCCAAAGCCAAGAAACAATATTTTTACTGTGTCTTCTAGTCTTAATCTTTTCATGAAATATACATTACATGGATTATAAAACCTTTTGTTAAAATATCTTAAAATCTTGTATAGGAGATGAAAACATTTATTGCCTCTTTCTTGATGTTTTCTTAATAGTTTTAACTAGAAGCAATGCTTTTCTTTCTACTGCCTGTGTGACCTGGTTGATCTTATGTGAAAATCGATTTTCCCTCCCTAGGAAAGCTCATGTGGTTTGGACTGCAACTTCGATTTGTTCAGAGATAAACTACCGAAGTCACATGCTCCTCTGCTTCATGAGGGCCTCCTGTTAAAAAGGCTGTTCTAGGCCCATGGCTTGGATTGGGGTGTATCTTGAGGGTACCACTGTGAGAAATGGGTCAAAAGCTCACCCTGAATCAGTTGTACCCCAAAGGATTCTGAAAGGTTCCATGTTTCCTTGGGTCTTCCAGGGAATTTGTGTTGAGGCTGTGTCTGCAGCCTGACTCCAAGCTTGCCGGGAAGGCAGACTAGAAATGACCAAGAAATATCACCCCAACTCACTGACTTTTAAGGTGTGAGAGTGCAAACGCTCATTAGAGCCTCCCTCCCAAAGATGTTAGGGTGTGGACCAGCCTTTCTCTAAGTGTGGAGCCAGAAACTTGGGAAGTTTTTTGACTTGCTCTTCTCCCTCAACCTCCAGATCTCCTTGGTCCTGCCGAGACCCATCCATTCAACTTCCTTATCTCAGGGATCCATCCTGTTCTTTTCTCAGTGCCACGATTCCTGTCAGATCTTCCATCATTTCCCACCTAAAGTACTGTAACAGCCTCCTAACCCATCTTTCTTCTTCAACTGTGCCCAACACTCCCCTCCCAACCCCCACCATCCATTCTCTATAAAAGCTGCCCAGAATTATATTTTAAAAAATAAAAATATGGGCCGGGCGCAGTGGCTCACGCCTGTAATCCTAGCACTCTGGGAGGCCGAGGCAGGCGGATCGTTCTGAGCTCAGGAGTCTGAGACCAGCCTGAGCAAGAGCGAGACCCCGTCTCTACTAAAAAAAAAAAAAAAAAATAGAAAGAAATTATCTGGACAATTAAATATATATATAGAAAAAATTAGCCGGGCATGGTGGCACATGCCTGTAGTCCCAGTTACTCCGGAGGCTGAGGCAGTAGGATCGCTTGAGCCCAGGAGTTTGAGGTTGCTGTGAGCTAGGCTGACGCCATGACACTCAGTCTAGCCAGGGCAACAGAGTGCGACTCTGTCTCAAAAAAAAAAAAAAAAATAAATAAATAAAAATATGATCAAGTCCCTTAATTTCTCAAAAAGTCTTCATTGGCTGCCTATTAACTTACAGGATAATGCCTAAACTTATTAGCACGTGCACAGATAGGATCTATTCTCTAATATTCCCTAATTGCCCCTTTAGTTCCATCTTTGGTCCTCTTTCCTTTCACTGTAGGATTCACATCTTATTGTTCACTTTTCCATTTTTCCCCATAGTAAACATTTTTTTTTTTTTTGAGACAGAGTCTCACTCTGTTGCCCAGAGTAGAGTGTGTCAGCCTAGCTCACAGCAACCTCAAACTCCTGGGCTCAAGCGATCCTCCTGCCTCAGCCTCCCAAGTAGCTGGGACTACAGGCACGCACTACAACACTTGACTAATTTTTCTATTTTTAGTAGATATGGGGTCTCGCTCCTGCTCAGGCTGGTCTTGAACTCCTGAGCTCAAGCAATCCTCCCACCTCAGCCTCCCAGAGTGCTAGGATTACAGGCGTGAGCCACCACACCCAGCCGTACAGTAAACTTCTAGAGAGCAGAGATTTTTTTCAAATCAAATTCCTACAGCTAGTATGGTGCTTGGCATATAAATGCATCAAATAAATAAAAACTCAGAACAATAGTCATTAGCACTTGATTTTAATTAAAATTAACAGTTCAGATCAAGAACAGGACTAGAATAGTGTTTATTAAACTTCTGAGAAATCACATTTATATAAAAGAAATGAAACAGGCCAGCAGAAGTCCAAAAAAGATGCAGCTTACATTATTGCACTTGGATGAAATATACTACTTAGGGTAGCATAATGTTCAGGCTAGGCCAGGAGGAGGAAGAGACAAAACAGAGGACGAACCTCCAGGTAGTATTTATTCTGGATTCCATACTCTCCAGTGGCCTCAATATATTGGAAACATTCAACAAGCTCTTCACAGAAATGACAGCAATGTCTTCAACACATTTTAATTGCACTCATACTTTGTTCCAATCATGTGCAAGTTGAATGTACAGTTCTACCTCACGTAATGGGACATCTGGAACACCAAAACATCCCAGTGCCCAAGGTCATGGACAAGAGGGCAAGGGAGTGAATTTCTATTTTATACATATTTTAGGGAACAAAACTGTGGCTATCATTTACACTTTTGAGCACTCTTGATTTTGGTCATTTATATCAGAACATGAGAAAAAGTGACAGTGAATACAGATAAGTACTAACCTAATTTCTAGGCTATTACTAGAAAATAAAACAAAATTTAAAACAAGTCCCCTGCCACATTCATGAGGGTGGCAATAATTGTATGTATAAGAAAAAGGCTATAAACTTATAGAAAAGATAAACTCTGGCTTCTAAACAAATTACAAAATTGATTTTGCCTTTACCCTTGAGTGTTATACAGAAAAATGTAAACCTGCGGACCTAGTTTCCAAAAAACATTTATCCTCTTAAGCCCAGGTATGACCTTAAAGTTTGGCCTGAGCTAGTTTTATCTTCAAGTTTTCTCCAAGTTTGTCCATGAATTCAAAGGTATTCAAGTAGTCAGAACGTTGCACACTAACAGAAGAGGAAAAAAGGAAGAAAATTTAGTTTGTCTCTGATATGGTAGCAGGTAGGAGAAAAGTCCTAGAAATGCTACTTGAATTCTATTTATTTCTGGAAGAAAATCCATTAATGTTAACAAGCTATGAATCTATAATGTGCTCAAGGCTCATGGAGCTGACTCAGGCTCGGGACGCAAACTCTCTTGGCAGCCTGAGGAGGAGGCTTATCTACACCCACATACCCACATTCACGGTAGGTTTCTTGCCACGTAGCTTTGAGGGTGAAACTATCACGGAGCTTCAGTTTAGATCAATGCTGGTGAATCCAAAATCATCCCACTTCCGCTTCCTCATTCTTATAGATAACAAAACTCATTCAGGGTACAGCCAAACTGTACCCACCTTCCCACAAACTGTTTCATGTCCTTACAAAAAGTTTTAATGCTCTTACTTCTATCAGGGTTCTACATAAGAACAAGAAGACAATGGACTAGCTAACATAATCCTGCTGATAGATGCCTATCAAATAGGCTACAAAGGTATTATACTGATAAGAACATTTCAAACATTGTATTCTTGCTGGAAATTTAAGAAACATGTAGTGATTAAGTATATCCCCATCACTGGGCTATACTGACCCTAACTGATATTTCTGGGGACACACTTGTTAGGACATGGTATTAGTGTCAAATTTTAGTAGTGTTTCTTGAGGTGGGTGATAGTAACTAACTCTGACTTTGAGGGAGGAGTCTCTGATTAGCAGCTAATCCAACTGGAACACTGGCTACCATGTTCTCGGAAAAAACCTGGGCAACACATGGGCCCTCAAATATTTGACTGATGGTTACAGATACTTAAGAAAGGAATTAAAATAAACTGGACATCTTATATTTGTGCTGCTTACTTTTCTCATCTGTAAGTTAAAGAAAATAAAGGAGTGGAATAAAATAGCTTCTGAGGTCCCCTTATTTCTAATTGTCTGTAATTTTCTCCTTAAAATTAAATGGAACATTATCATTCAATGATTGTTAACTACATGAGAGGTCAGCAAACCACAGCCGGGTGACGGACCAAATCTAGCCCGCAACCTGGTTTTGAACATAAAATTTGACTGGGATGCTGCCATATCCATTCCTTTCTGGACTGGTCCATGATTGCTTTCCTGCTACAACAGCAGAGGCAAAGTTGAATAGTTGTGTAGCTGCAAAAAGACTGTACATCCCACAAAACCTAAAATGTTTCCAATTTTACAGATAATGTCTGCTGACCCTTGAACTAGATGATGAATTCATATAATTCCAAAAAGCACTGATGGTTTGAGCCCAGTGAGCAGAAGCGGTAATTTGACCACAGAGTTTGGGCATCTTATACTTACTTAGGTAAACCTTTGATGCAAATAGCCAAGTCCTTGGTCATGAAGCCAGCCTCAATGGTCTCAATACAGACTTCCTCCAAGGCCTTTGCAAAGAAGCCAAGCTCTTTATTGTTATCAAGTTTTGCTCTATGGGCTAACCCTCTGCTCCAGGCAAAAATGGAAGCTGAAAGAGGAAAATAACAATGACATTCGAATCATCCCAGTTATAGGATTCCCAAATGTGTCATAATACCCCAAAACAAAATAGCTTTTGTTTAGGTGATAGACTTCATTAGATGTTATCCACATGGGTTAGAAGTTTTAGGAGAGTCAGAAATATTTTTATTTTTTTTATTTTTATTTTTTTAGTTTTTTTTTAAAAGCCAGTCAAATTTAGCAGTGGGCGGTTGAATACCAACTTTAGTGACACTAATGTTAATAAGTTCTGATAACCCACTATCATCGGACCAGCCGGAAAAAGAACGTGCATTTTTACAGTGTAGTACTAGTGCTTGCAGCTTAAGACATTTACTAATTTGAGAGAGGTCACAATCTCTTCTATCTCTTGTCTATATTGGTCTCCTCTTTCCAGGCTGTAATCTCTTTTTAAAGTTCTGTCCTTGAAACCTTGTTGGAAGGATCTACTCAAGTAGCTTTTAGATTTGTAGCCTTATGTGACATTTCACTGCACCAGAAGTAAAGGAAAAGGCCTGTTGATAATGTTCTTCTTTGTAACCTATGTTCTCCTACAAAATAGAAACACACATACCTATCTTGCGTATTTTAAGAGGCACATTAAAATAGCTCTTATTAGTAGAACACATCAGCTATTCGGTGATGACTTTGCACACAAAACACTGAGTCCCTTTGGAGAGCACTCTCTGACAGGAAAATATTGTAGAAGTAAACATCATCTTACCAATGGGATTGGTAGACGTCTCCTGTCCTTTCTGGTACATGCGGTAATGACGGGTTACGGTCCCGTGGGCAGCCTCTGCTTCTACTGTCTTGCCATCTGGACAAATCAGCACACTGGTCATCATGCCAAGAGAGCCATAACCTATAGATGGCAGAGCATGAAGCATTGGGTTCAACTACATGAAGTGCACTGGGTCTCTCAGAGAGCAAATGATTCAATCTTGATAGGTCTTGGAAAACAAAGTACATGGAACACATGGAGTCATCAATAATTCTTCTGCCGCTGGACACGGTGGCTCATGTCTGTAATCCTAGCACTCTGTGAGGCTGAGGCGGGAGGATCGCTTGAGGTCAGGAGTTCGAGACCAGCCTGAGCAAGAGCGAGATCCCGTCTCTACTAAAAATAGAAAAATTAGCCAGGTGTGGTGGCATGTGCCTGTAGTCCCAGCTACTTGGGAGGCTGCAGCAGGAGAATCGCTTGAGCCCAGGAGTTTGAGGTTGCTGTGAGCTAGGCTGACACCATGGCACTCTAGCTCAGCTGACAAAGTGAGACTCTGTCTCAAAAAAAAAAAATTCTTCTGCTGTTCAGAAAGCAGAGTCCCAGCTCTAGATGTCAAAGTCAAAGGACCTGGAAAAGCTGTACTTTTTCCTCACTTATCTCAGGGACACCTGCTCTGTGATGGAGGGCTCAGTGACTTGACTGCATGTATTTCACCCTAGAGTTGTGACTTCATAGTTACTGTGCTCAATTTTCTTACCCAAAAAAGAATAATAATAAAAGCATCTACTTCAATGAATTGTTAAAGGATTAGATGAATATATATATATTCATAAATACATATGAAAAGTATATTCATATTCCTTAAATAGTACTGGCCACATAGAAAGAGCTCAGTATATTATTGTTATTCTTACATGCAGACGCTCTGTTATTCTGGAGAAATAAAGATGAATGAGAGCTGTCTTCTGCCCTCAAGCTGCTAATATACTTGCTGGGATTGGGAAGAAAGGCAGTTAAGGCTGGGCACAGTAGCTCATGCCTGTAATCTTAGTACTTTGGGAGGCTGAGGCAGGATGATCGCTTGAGGCTAGCAGTTCAAGACCAGCTTGGGCAACACAGTGAGATCCTACCTCTACAAAAAAATTAAAAAAAAAAAAAATTAGCCAGGCATGGTGGCATGCACCTGTAGTCCCAGCTATTTGGGGGCTGAGGCAGGAGGATTGCTTGAGCCCAGCAGTTTGACATGGCAGTGAGCTATGAGGACGCCACTGCACTCTAGCCCAGGTGACAGGGTGAGACCCTGTTTCAAAAAAAAAAAACCCAAACACAGGATGGGTGGGTTGGATTCAAGAACATCCCACTTGCCTTTCTTTTTCTCTTTAAGACCCTCGACAAAACAATCCTCTTCTGTGGTTTCCTGTTCAGAGAACCACGTTATAAGTCCATGCAACTAATTTTTCTTCTTTCATTCACTCTCTTACACTTGAATTCATAGAACCCTTTTCTCAATTTTTGCTACCTCCCAAGAGCACCTGAGAAGTTACTGATGTAAATTTATAATAGGCTGCTACATTTTTTTTTTTTTTGGTTTGAGACTAAGTAGATGATTAACTATAATTTTTTTCCAGTCATTTTTGAGTACAATTAGCACAATTTCTATGTGGGATTAATAATTCCTTCCATAGCACTGTGTGGTCTGAGGCTTCGTAGATACTCAAATATTTATCGACTAGATAAGTTCAGGACCATACCCATGCTGAGTTTGTCTATTACTGTCAGGAGACATGGGCTGGCACCATTGTCAAAACTGAGGATATAATTAAAATGGCAAAAGTCCTAGTCTCTGGAGAAGAATTAATGAAAGGACAGAGCTGCTGTTAATCTGTTTAGCTGCCTTGAGGTCACTTATCTACAGGTTCTGCGCAGACAGAGAGCCTTGGTCCAGGTCTCTTCTCAGTGCACTATTACACTCTGTGCTTTAGAAATTTTATTTCCAAGACCTTTGAACCTCCATAACTTGGCATTTACATTTGAAACATTTCTCTAAATACTCTCTTCTTATTGCCATGAGAATATTTAAAAATAATGGCATAGCCTGGGTCCCTTTCCCAGAACTCTGATTTCAAAGAATAGTTTTCCTTACCCACCATAGAGTTATCACAAAGCATCACTCCTTTTCTCTGTTGCATTCAGTACAAATGATTGTGAGGACTTAGAGAAACAGAAGGCAGGAAAAGAGAGTTGTGTAACTCATTTATCTGACATAAAAGTTACCTTTCATACTGACAGGAGGCACTTAACATCTATAAGAGAAAGAAAAAAGTACTTCCTAGGGAAAAGCAAACGCAATTAAAGTTAACACAAACATTCATCTGGGGAGATTCAAGTTTACACAGCTAGCATGGGTAACTGAAATTGAAGAAGACTTGGCACTGAGGAAATCAGGGAATGAGGAGTTTCTGTTGATTTGGTCCCTATCCAAAGCCTGAAACCCCTGGTTCCCAGAATTTCTGTGAACAGCTCTGGGCTTCTTTGCTCAACTTCCTCATGTTTAAGGCTAAGCAGTAAACACATTTGTTTTATATAGTACTGGAACAGCCTTCAAGGCCGGCAGAGAGGCATGATTAGGGCCTGTTGCCAGATGAATGTGCTCTTGGAGACTCCCACCCCTCTTGGTTATTAGATAATCCAGGACTCTCACTTAAACCCTCCTTGCCAGAGTGCCCTGGCTTTTTACATTCTCATCAGAAGGAACATGAGGGTAGAGAAAGGGAGCAATTTTCAGACCAGATAGGCTGAAGCCAGGAGTGTCAATCCACTTAGTTACTTTCCATGTGACCCTGAGTAAAGTTACTTGCCAGTCTGAGATAAATTGCGTTATCTGTCGGATTAGACGATGGACCTTGATGCCTTGCAGTTCTAACATTGCACCATTTTACAACAAAGGGCTACAAAATCCCTCTTCCGAAATTGGAGAACTTCAGTGGAATGACCCAAATGCTGCAGGCCAAGCTCCACCTCCACTTGGCCCTCTGGCTCCTTACCTTGTGCCACGGAGTCCGACTGCACATCACCATCATAGTTTTTACAGGCCCAGATGAAGCCTCCCTCTGATTTCATAGCTTGGGCCACCATGTCATCGATGAGCCTATGCTCATACCAGATCTTTTGGGCTTCGAATTGAGATTTGTACTGCCTAAGAAACAGTAGAGAAAAGAGAATAAAAAAGAGAATTGGTTTTGTTAGGACATCATTTGCTTCTCTCAAAGGGGGTGGCAGGAGGACACAGCATTTTTTAGTATTAACAGAAGCAGCACAAACTTCAGAATCTGACAGACACAGGCTCAAATCCCTGCCCAATTTCTAGCTGTGAAACTCCAATTTAGCCATCCATAAGAGTGATTTTTTTTACCCACCTTGCAGGGAAGGTCTGAGGATTAAGTGAGACAGTAGAGTACCCCAACTACTACTTACTTTATTTTTCACAGTTCTCAATATGCTACTGATCAGATTCTCAAGATTTGCTTATTTTAAGGGTATAATAAAGAAAAAAGACACTATTCTACTGCTTGATACTATTCAGGAAACTAGATTTATACCAGGATAGTTTTTAAGCTTAGTATAGATGGGTAGCAGGAAGAGAAATCAAAATGCTTCAGGAAAGATTTCTCATGTAAAATCCAAGTCCTGGTCTGAACACTTGCACCTAAAAGGAAGTTACGTCATCTTGAAAGTTAACATATACTCTTACCTCATGTGTTCTTGCATTCAAAGTTGTTATAAACTTAGACTTAAGTTCAAATGACTGCACTACAACAGAATTTTAGATTGTAACAACGAGCATCAGAAAGAATGGAAATGGGTCTGACTCAGAAATTCATACACTTGAAAAATTAGACCTTTCTAACAGGGCACTTTTATTCAAACATTAACCCTTATTTAAGAGCACATTTATCTTCTGAAAGCAACTCAGAATGGTTTTTTTTCACTCCTCTTAAATCTCAGTTTTGCCCTTATCTTTATGGGATAGTGATAATTTTCACTTGATTTGTCCCAGAATCAAAAGGATAGGGAGATGCAAATTCTATATGATAAATACCAGCTTACTTGAGAGAACAGAAAAAGGGAAACAACAACAACAAAAAAAAAACTGTACTTACTTATCATATATCTCCTGAAAAATGTCTTTAAAACGTCCATCATATTTCTTCAGAATAGTGTTTTTGGTGCTCAGATACAAAGGCCAACCCTTAGACAGAGCCATTTGGAAGGAACTGTGTGCAAAATCTTCGATTGACTTATCTTGATTGTACATACCCATGGCGACACCACCACCATCTGCGGAGGAGAAGCCAATGAGAGAAAAACAGAGAAAGGCAAATGGGGTTTAGCTGTAACAAGGCTAAAGTCACTCACTACAACCAAAGGACTAATTCTCAGCTCCCATGTATGGGACCAGACTTCGGAAGTCAAGGAAGGTCTCCAACCTGAGTATTCCATGAGTTGTCAAGGCACATAAAGGGAGAAAATTAAGTTTGGACAAGGACATTCTGACTTGTTTTGGAAGGGCAATACAAATGGGAGAAAACATGGTCTTTAGGATCCTGAAGACACTGAAATACCAAAAACTACTGATGTGAACCAAAACATACTCAAGAAAGGATAAATAATTTTGAAACTTTCTTTGACATACTTTAATAATTCCTGAACATGTATTTTAAACTTTAGGGGTGTACTCAATCCTCAGTCATTGAGAAAAATTTGCATTTCAAATACTGAATGAAAATTCTCACAATTTCCTGGAGAATATTGAGCATTCTTACTGTAATTGGCAGAAATAATTTTAGTACGTGTATAATCAATGGTGTCTCACAACTCTTACGAAACTTTGTTATCACTAAAAGACAGAACTTGAAGCCATGCCAATGCCCAGGGTAAACTTGGGCTCAGGATGTGAAAGGTGCTGAAACCCGCAGAACTAGATTCTATTAAAATGACACGATTTGGAAGCAGCAAGGAAAACACAAGCTGGGATTTTTTTTGTGTGTGAGTGCTTTCACCCATTCAATAGTGGAGACAAAGGGACCACTGGTCCTTTCAGCAACCTTTGGGTGGGATTTGCCACAATGTACCTTTGATGCAGCAGTGTGGCTGGGGCAGAAAAGGAAAGAACTAAACATTCCACTTCCATGGGATAAATACCCAGAAGGACAAGAAATTTCAGGAAATAGATAATGCAACCATTTCCAAACACAAACTGTACCAGAGCAAAGGGCAGGATTACATGACAGGTGATTTGGGGACCATTAACATTTAATTTATATAATTCATGCACAACAGACTCCTGCCAACCTTCCCGCTATATTTTAAGATGATTGCGTAATTATCTCCTTGTCTTTGCCCGTATGTGTCTCCAATTAAGTGGCTAACCCCTTTGTGCCTCTATCCATGCCACAAGAAAGCATGGGGGCCAATTACTTTTTTATGTTAGAAGTAGGGTTCTGCAGAAATACTGTTGATTCAAGTTGTATTTTTAGGCAGTCACAAAACTAATTTAAAAAACCAATAATAATGTTATCTAAATCATTTGTAAAAAAAAAAAAAAAAGAGTAGCTTATGATGAACTCACACATACCTTCAAAGTTATGTACCAAGTATGTCACCTTTTGGGTTCCATCACTTGGTGTGTAGGTTATCTCTACTTTTCCAGGCCCGGGAACAACAAAATCGGTTGCTCTGTACTGCGTAGGAGGGAAAAGGTATAAAAAAAAGAAAATTAATAGGAATTACAAGGAAAATAATCACGCAGTGTAGAGCTAGAAGACACTTAGACAAATAGAGCAGTGTGTTTCAACCTTCTTTTTATTAAGAGAAGGGGATGAAGAGGTCCCGAGAGTTCTCCAAAATCAATAAATATTAGGTGCCTACCATGTACAGGGCAGTTTTTTGAGTGGACAGAGATACCATAGGTACTTTCCCTTAGAAAGTTTATAACCTGATAAGGACATATGTAAGCGAGAAGCAATATAAGAGCTTTTAAATGTCAAAAGAAGGCATAGACAAAAAAATGCTATAGGATGACAGAGGAAGAGAGATTACCATGGTCTGGAGGTCAGGGAAGTCTTCCTATAGGAGGATGATAATAATACTAGTTGTATTACTGAAGATGATGATGAGAGAACTAATGCTTTGTCTTTTCTATGTGCTAGATGCTTTAAGTGCTTAACTTGTATCATCTGATTCTTACACCAATCTTACAAGGAAGGAACCATGATGTAGTGGAAATAATGCATCCAGGGTCAAAAGATTTGGGATCCGGTCCTTTCTTAGAACGTCAGGGCTCAGCGTCTTCACGGTATCATTGTTACTAACACCAGGCCCAGGATTTATCCACATGAAGCAGTTACTCTAAAAGCAGTGGTAATAGGATGACGACCCTTAGAAATGGGATGTTCAAGTTCAGCCACCTCCCTTATGGGCCTGAGCTACTCGAGGAGAAAAATGTGCCTGGCACACACTAGGCAACCACCAGTCTTTGCTGCATTGTACCTTCTTCAACGATTTGGATCAGAATACTTGCAGAGTCAGGTACCAGCCACATGTAATTGTTTAGATTAATACTATTAACAGCAGGTAAAAGAGCAGTCAGATAACAGTAAAGATTAAATATCTAGGATGAGTACAGTGGCCACGCCTAAATCCTAGCACTCTGGGAGGCCAAGGTGAAAGGATCGTTTGAGGTCAGTTCAAGACCAGCCTAAGCAAGAAGATGCCTTCCCTAACAAAAAATAGAAAAATTAGCCAGGCTCAGTGGTGTGTGCCTGTAGTCCCAGCTACTGGGGAGGCTAAGGCAGGAGGATCACTTAAGCCCAGGAGTTTGAAGTTGCAGTGAGCTATGATGATGCCACTGCACTTTGGCCTGGGGCGACCAAGTGAGACTCCATTTCAAAACAAAAAACAAAACAAAAAAACCAAAAAAACCTATATAAAGTTTTTCACTATGGGTGATAATTTATTTTCATTTGTCAAAAGGGAGAAACTGAGGCACCAAAGCACCATAAATGCTTTGTATAGGTCTATTTGCACATTTAAATAGCCAGTGAATCAACCTCAGGATTGGAATTTTTAATCTGGACATTAGTAAACAGAATGGCCATTCTTCCAAATTACTGATGCCAAAATAACAAAAAACCAAAAAGGACCAAAAAAAGAAAAAAAATGTGATATGAACTGTTAAGAATCTAGGGTGATGTTCCCTGGATTAGTGAGTTTGCACCACTGCCACCTGCGTAGATTCCCTTGCCCGGGCTTCTGGAAAGTTTCTGTGAAGGGACTGGCTGAGATGAAGGGATAGTTTTAGCCACAGGGTGAAACAAAGTTAACTGACCCCTCAAGGACTGAACCATCGACCCTAACCACACCGTTTTCAAGGATAGCTACCTTGAAGCTTCTGGATTTCAGCATCTAGAGATTCCTATTTTTTTTAGGTTATATTAACACATAAGCTACTTTCTATGAAAGTCTGAAGCCTCAGTTTCAACACAGAATTTGGATGTTTTTTAGTTGGCAGTTTTTCTGCTTATTTTGGCAATGAGCCTACTAGTACAAAAGTACGGAAATGATACTTTCTTTCCAGGTAGGAAGGAATGCTTTCATAAGACTGCTTTCAACTTGCTCGGTCAGTTTTTTCTTTTTTTCTTTTTTTTTATTTCTTTATTATTCCAAGGTATTGTGAGGGTACAAACATTCTAGTTACACTTTATGTCTTTGCCTCACCCAAATGCAGGTTAAAGGTGTGCCCTTCCCTCCCTTTAGTGCTCCCCGTGTCCTTTAGCTGTAGATTTGGCCCCCCATCCCCCTAATCCCTGGAGAGTATT
>CAUYSK010126404.1:0-14725 GCA_963575035.1 Avahi laniger | reverse complement strand
GAAAGAAATTAATTGGACAACTAAAAATATATAGAAAAAATTAGCCGGGCATGGTGGCGCATGCCTGTAGTCCCAGCTACTCGGGAGGCTGAGGCAGGAGGATCGCTTGAGCCTAGGAGTTTGAGGTTGCTGTGAGCTAGGATGATGCCACAGCACTCTAGCCCGGGCAACACAGTGAGACTCTGTCTCAAAAAAAAAAATTGATAGACCATTAGCTAAATTAATCAAGAAAAGAAGGGGGAGAATTCAAATAAGCTCAATCAGAAATGAAAAAGGAGACATTTCCACTGATACCACAGAAATACAAATGAAAACCCAAGAATACTATGAACATCTCTACACCCACAAACTAGAAAACCTAGCGGAAATGGACAAATTCCTAGAAACATACAACCTCCCAAGCCTGAACCAGGAATAAACAGAAATCCTGAACAGACCAATAACAAGTTCAGAAATTTAATCAGTTATAAAAAAAACTCCCAAAAAAAAAAAATCCCAGGACCAGATGGATTCACAGTCAAATTTTACCCAACGTATAAAGAAAAACTGGTGCCAATCCTACTACAACTGTTCCAAAAGATTGATTAACTCTTTCTATGTAGTCAGTGTCACCCTGATACCAAAGGCAGGAAAGGATACAACAAAAAAAGAAAACTACAGACCAATATCTCTGATGAACATAGATGCAAATATCCTTAATAAATACTAGCAAACTGAATCCAACAATACAACAAAAAGATAATTCACTATAATCAAATGGGCTTCATCCCAGGAATGCAAGGATGGTTCAACATACACAAGTCTATAAATGTGATTCACCACATAAACAGAATTAAAAACAAAAACCGTATGATCACCTCAATAGATGTGGAAAAGCATCTGATAAAATCCAGCATCCCTTCATGATAAAAAAAATACTCAAAAAACTTGGCACAGAAGGAACATATCTCAAAATAATAAAAGTCACATGTGACAAACCCACAGCCAAGATCATACTGAATGGGGAAAAGTTGAAAGCATTCCCTGGAGGAACTGGAACAAGACAAGGATGCCCACTCTCACCACTTCAATTCAACATAATACTGGAATTTCAGGCTAGAGCAATCAGGCAAGAGAAAGAAACAAAGGGCATTCAAATTGGAAAAGAAGTTAAACTATCTGTGTTTTCTGATGATAAGATCTTATACTTAGAAAACCCAAAGGACTCCTCCAAAAGACCCTAGATCTGATAAATGATTTCAGCAAAGTTTCAGATCATAAAATTAACATATAAAAAATCAATAGCATTTCTATACACTGATAATGACCAAGCTGAGAATCAAATCAAGAATTCAATCCCATTTACAATAGGTGCAAAAAAATATAAAATATTTAGGAGTATATTAAACCAAGGACATGAAAGATCTCTATGAGAAGAACTACAAATCGCTGATGACAGAAATCATAGATGACACAAATGGAAAAACATCCCATGCTCATAAACTGGAAGAATCAATATTGTTAAATAACCATACTACCCAAAGCAATCTACAGATTCAATGCAATTCCTATCAAAACACCAACATCATTTTTCACAGAGTTAGGAAAAACAATCCTAAAATTCATTTGAAACCAAAAAACAGCCTGAACAATTAAAGCATTTCTAAGCAAAAAGAACAAAACTGGAGGCACCACATTATGTAATTTTAAATTATACTACAAGACTACAGTAACTAAAACAGCATGGTATTCGCATAAAAGTAGACATATAGATTAATAGAACAGAATACAGAACCCAGAAATAAAACCATATACCTACAACCATCTTATCTTTGACAAAATAGACAAAAATATATACTGGGAAAGGACATACTATTCAACAAATGGTGCTGGGAAAACTGGATACCCATATGCAGAAGAATGAAACTGAATCCTTATCTCACCATATGAGAAATTCGAAATGGATTAAAGATTTAAATGTAAGCCCTGAAACCATAAAAATTATAGAAAAAAAACTAGGGAAAACTCTTCTAGACACTGGCCTAGGCAAAGAATTTATGACTAAGACCCCAAAAGAAAATACAACAAATAGACAAATGGGACTTAATTAAACTAAAAAGCTTCTGCACATCAAAAGATATAATCAAAAGAAAAAACAGACAACCCATAGAATGGTAGAAAATATTTGAAAGGCATGTGTCTGACAAAGAACTAATATCCACAATCTACAAAGAAGTCAAACAACTCAGAAAGGAAAAAACAGCTCCATTAAAAAGTGAGCAAAGGACATGACATTTTTCAAAAGAAGATACACGAATGGCCTGCAAACACATGAAAATATGCTCAATATCAGTAATCTTCATGGAAATGCTAATTAAAACCACAACGAGATACCACCTTATCCCTGTCAGATGTCCATTATTAAAAAGTAAAAAAAAAAAAAATAGATGTTGGTGCAGATGAGATGAAAAGGGAATGTTTATACACTGTTGGTGGGAATGTAAATTAGTATGACCTCTACGGAAATCAGTATGGAGATTTCTCAAAGAACGAAAAGTAAGTTCTACCCTTTGATCCTGCAATCCCACTACTGAGTATCTACTCAAATGAAATCATTATATCAAAAATAACTACACTCATATGTTTATTGCAGCACAACTCACAATCACAAAGATATGGAATCAACCTAAGTGCCCATCAACTGACGAGTGGATAAAGAAAATGTGATATGTGTGTATGTGTGTGTGTGTGTGTTTGTTTGTGTGTAGTACGACTCAGCCATAAGAAAGAATGAAATAATGTCTTTTGCAGCAACTTAGATGGAAATGGAGGCCATTAACCTAAGTAACTCAAGAACAGAAAAATAAATGCTGCATTTTTCTGCTCGTAAGTGGGAGCTAAGCTATGACTACACAAGGACACACAGAGGAGTGTAAAGGACTTGGAGACTTAAAAGGAGGTAGGATGGGAAGGGGTAAGGGAGAAAAATTACCTATTGGGTACAATGTTCACTATTTAGGCAATGGGTACACTAAAAGTCCAGAATTCACCACTGTATTATATATACATATAAGTGAATTGAACTTGTACTCCCTACATCTATTGAAATTTAAAAAAAAAAAAAAAAGCAAGACAAAAAACCTCTCAACAAAGAAAAGTCCAGAACCAGATGACATCACTGGTGAGTTCTATCAATTCTACCATTTAAGGAAGAATTAACACCAATCCTGCACAAACTATTCCAAAAAATTGAAGAAAACTACAGACCAATATCCCTTATGAACATAAATGTAAAAATCCTCAACGACTAGTAGCAAGAGTATTAAATATTCATATTAAAGGCTTCATATTAAAAGGAGAGCATTAAAAGGATTATTCACCATGATGAAGTGGAATTTCCCCCCAGGAATGCAAGGATGATTCAACATACAAAAGTTAATTAATGCAATACACCACATTGATAGAATGAAGGAAAAAGCCATATAATTACCTCAATTAATGCAGTAAAAGTATTTGAAAATATCTATCACACTTTCATGATAAAAACTTTCAATGAACTAGAAATAAAAGAGAAATTCTTCACAATGATAAAGGCCATATATGAAAAATACACAGCTAGCAACATACACAATGGTGAAAAACTGAATACTTTTTCCCTTAAATCATGAAAACCAAGATGCTCATTTTTACCACTTCTATTAAATATAGTACTAGAAATTTTAAACACAGCAATTAGATAAGGAAAAAATATGAAGGACAATCAAATTGGAAAGGAAGAACTAAAACTATCTCTATTCAAAAATGACATGATCTTGTATATAGAACATCCTAAAGAACACAGAGAGACAGAGAGAGAGAGAGAGAGGAAGAAAGTTAGGGCTAATAAATGAATTCAACAAAGCTATAGGATATAAAATCAACACACAGAAATAAGTTGTATTTCTATGAACTAGCTATAAATGATATGAAAAGAAAATTAAGAAAAAGTCCATTTACCATATCATCAAGAAGAATAAAATACTTAGGAATACATTTAACCAAGGAGACCTGTATGCTGAAAACTATAAAACATTGCTGAAAGAAATTAAAGAAGACCTAAATAAATTTTAAAAATTCATGTTCATGGATTAGAAGACAATATTGTTAAGATGACAACATTATCCAAAGCAATACACAGACTGAATGCAATTCCTATTAAAATCCCAATGGCATTTTTGGTAGAAATGGGGGGAAAAAATCATAAAATCCATATAGAATTTGAAGGGACCCTGAACAGCAAAAACAATCTTGAAAAAAGAACAAATTTGGAGGACTTAACATTTTCTGATTTCAAAACTTACTAAAAATCTACGGGATTCAAAACTATGGTATGGTACTGGTACAAGGACAGACATATAGACCAATGGAATTGAATTAAGCTCCCAGAAATAAATCCTTATATATATGGTCAATTATCAACAAGGGTGCCAAGACCATTCGATGGGAAAAGAATGGTCTCTTCTATAATGGTGCTGGGAAAACTGGATGTCCACATGCAAAAGAATAAATCTGGAGCTTATCTAATTCCACATATAAAAATTAACTCAAAATTGATCAAAGACTTAAATTGCCGAAACTATCAAACTCTTAGAAGAAAACACACAGGTAAATCCTCATGACCTTGGATTTGGCAATAGTTTCTCTTTTTTTAGCAACAGTTTCTTAAATATGATTCCAAAAGCATAAGTAACACAAGTAAAATATGTAAACTGGTCTTCAATAAAATTAAAAACAGTTGTGTATTAAAGCACACTATCAAGAAGGTGTAAAGAAAACCCACAGAATGGGAGAAAATATTTGCAAATCATACATGTAATAAGGGTTTATTATCCAAAATATATAAAGAACTCCTACAACTCAACAACAAAAAGACAACCCAATTTTTAAAACAGGTAATGGACTTGAATAGACATTTCTCCAGAGAAAATATATAAATTCTCAACAAAAACATGAAAAGATACTCCAGTCATTAGTCATTAGGAAATGCAAATCAAAACCAGAATGAAATACTATTTCACACCCACTGAGATGACTATAACAACAAAAACAAAAAAAGAGAAAAGAAGTATCAGCAAGGATGTGGAGAAACTAGAACCCTTATACATTGCTGACAGGAATGTAAAATGAAGCAGGCATTGTGGAAAACAGTTTGGCAGTTTCTCAAAAAGTTAAACATAGAATTACCAACAATATGACCCAACAATTCCACTTGTTACATACCCAAATAATTGAAAAGAGAGACTCAAACCTACTTCTATACGAATGTTCATAGCAGCTTTATTCACAATGGCCAAAAAGCTGAAAACAACCCACATGTCTATCAATAGATAAATGGATAAAGAAAATGTGGATTTGTATATAATGGAATATTATTTGACCAAAAAAAAAAGAATGATATCCTGAAACATGTTACAACATGAATAAACTTTGAAAACCTGCTAAGCGGAAAAAGCCAGAAACAAAACAACAAATGTTACATGATTCCACTTACATGAAATATCTAGAATAGGCAAATTCATTGAGACAGAAAATAGAATAGAAGTTACCAGAGGCCAGGGAAAGGGGGGAATAAGGGTTAATGCTTAATGGGTACATAGTTTCAGTATAGAGTGATGAAAAAGTTTTGGAAATAATAGTGATAAATGCACAACATTGTGAATGTAATGAATGCCACTGAATTATACACCTAAAATGGTTAAAATAGCAAGTTTTATGTTATATATATTTCATCACAATAAAAAATCTCTATAGGTGAAAAAAACCAATATGTTAAAAAACAAAATATTTGAGACATCCCATTACATTAATGTTAATACCAACCAATGTTAATACCAACCTGAGTACTATTAAATGCTTAGAACTGTGCAAACTCCTTAATAGGATAAGCTCTTATTTAATTCTCACTATAAGACTATAAAATAGGTACTTTTATCATCCCATTTTTTGGATGGAAAGAATGACACTTAGAAAGTTTGAAGTAAGAAATAGTGCATAGATTTTCACTTGAAATTCAGTCTCTTAATCACCATCCTACACTTGGAGATCTCTGACTACCTCTCGCAAACAACATAATAGCAGAGATTTGTTTCATTTATCTTTGCATCTCCAGCATCTAGTACAGAGCCTTGCTCAGAGCAGAAATTCATTAAATGTTTGTTGAATTATCTTAGAGTTAATCCTGTAAAAACCAAACGTGTTGGTTCTGGTCCTCTGAAAAGCAGGTTCCAAGATGGAATCAGACATCCAAGAGATTATTGGGGGAAATTCCTGTGAAGGATTAAGGGGAGAAGAAACAAGAGTAAGTGAAAAGAACCTTCAAATTATGATGTAGGTATGACACCTGTGAAAGAAAAGAAGGAAGGAGAATTAGGTAAGAAGAACCTCAAACTAGAGCATACCTCTGAGAAAGTCTTGGCCAAGCCAACACTGAGTGTACAAGCAAAGACTGCCCATCAGAGGAGTCCCAAAATGGACAGAAATGGCCCAACTCCACTAACAGCTAGAGCTCAACATAGCTGAGCTCAGTCACTGGCTGGGAGCAGCAGTGGGTAGGCTGGGAGCAGCAGTGGGTACGGGGGTGAGAAGGAGTGTGGGCAGATGCAGACAAAGAGAAAAAATAATTTAAAAAAATGAAGAAAGCTCACAGTATTTATGTGACACCATTAAGCAAACAAATATTCATATTGTGGGCATTTTAGAAGGAGAAAAGAAGGAAAAAGAAAACAAAAACATAATAAATGAAATAATAGCAGAAAAATTCCCAAGAGAGAGATGGACATCCAGGTCCAGGGAGCTCAAAGAACTCCAAGTAGAGTCAACCCAAACAGGTCCTCTCCAAGGCACGTTATAGTCAAATTGCCAAAAGTCAAACACAAAGAAAGAATTTTAAAAGTAGTAAGAGAAAAGCATCAAGTCCCATATAAAGGGAATCCCCATTGAACTAACAGCATATCTCTCACCAGAAACATTATAGGCTGGGAGAGAACGGGATGATATATTCAAAGCACAGTACAGTGGATGCCCACGCCCGCCGCCCCCCACCGCCGCCAGGATTATATCCAAAAGACACACAAACACACACACACACATTACTACAGTGGGAAGAAATAAAAAACTGAAAGAAAAGTTCACGATTTGATCCAACCTAATTTAGAAAACGCTCTGGCAAGTTGCTCAAAATGTTAAATATATAGTCACCAGATGTCCCAGCAATTCTACTACAACATCTATACACAAGAGAATTAAAAATATAGGTCCACACAAAAACTTGTACATGAATGTTCAAAGCAGCATTATTCAAAATAGCCAAAAAACGGAAGCAATTCAAATCGTCATCAACCAATGAATGGATTAAAAAATTGTGGCTGGCCTGGCGCAGTGGCTCACGCCTATAATCCTAGCACTCTGGGAGGCAGAGGTGGGAGGATCGTCCTTAGCTCAGGAGTTCAAGACCAACCTGAGCAAGAGCGAGACCCCATCTCTACTAAAAATAGAAAGAAATCTGCCAAACAACTAAAAATAGAAAAAAAAAAAAATAGCCGGGCACAGTGGCCTGTAGTCCCAGCTACCTGGGAGGCTGAGGCAGGAGGATCGCTTGAGCCCAGGAGTTTGAGGTTGCTGTGAGCTAGGCTAACGCCACGGCACTTGCCCAGGGCAACAGAGTGAGACTCTGTCTCAATAAAAAAAAAAAAAAACTGTGGCATAACCACACAATGGAATATTATCTGGCCATAAAAAGAAAAGAAGCATAAATACATGCCATAACATGGATGAACTTTAAAAACATTATGTGAAATTCATTGAATGGAAGAAGCCAGTCACAAAATACCACATATTGTATGATTCCATTCACATGAAATTTCCAAAATTAGCAAATCCATAAAAACAGAAAGTAGAGTTGTGGTTAGCAGGGGTTACGGATAGCAGGAGTGGAGAGGAACCGTTAATGGGCATGGAAGGTTTGAGAAAGTGGGTAGGTAATCATGATAGTTGTACAACTCTATAAATATACTAATAACCAGTGAATTGTATACTTTAAGAGGATGAATTTTATAGTATGTGGATTATATCTCAACAAAATTATTATATTTAAAAGAAGATACAAAACAGGAGTCAGCAAACTAGGATGCATGATCTATTTTTGTAAATAAAGTTTTATTGGAACACAGCCATGCTCTCTCATTCTATTGTCTGCAGTTTTCATTCTACAGTGGCAGAGCTGAGTATCTGCCACAAGTCCCTATGGCCTATAAAGCCTAAAATATCTACTCTTTAGCTCTTTAATATCTGGCCCGCAACACTTGATGTAGAGCAACCAAAACTCTCACACATTGCTACTGGGGTTATAAATTAGTACAACCACTATGGAAAACTATTTGGCAGTATTTGCTATAATTGAATGTTTACATATACTATATATCCTGTGTATTAGTCTCCTGTGGCTGATGTAACAAATTACCACAGCCTCAGTGGCTGAAAACAACAAAAATTTATTCTCTTGCATTTCTGGAGGCCAGAAGTCTGAAACCAAGGTATCAGCTGGACCATACCCACTCCAAAGGCTCTAGAAGAGAATGCATTCCTGGTCTTGTCCAGCTTCTGGTGGCTGTCAACATTCCTCAGTTTGTGGCTGTATCACTTCATCTTTACATTGCCTTCCCTTCTATGTGTTTCTCTTCTCCCCCTGAACCTTTTTTATAAGAATACTCATGATTGCATTCAGGGCGCACCTGAATAATCCAGTATAATCTCCTTATCTCAAAATTCTTAATTCAATTACATCTGCAAGGACTTTTTTGCCAAGTAAGGTACCTTCACAGGCTCCTGAGATGAGCAAATGGACACGTCTTTGGGAGCCATTATTGGCCTACCAATAATTCCACTCCTCGATATGTAGAGTCACCAAAACATAAAACGCGTTGAGTTGTAAACCTGTGACTGATTACTTTACTTTTTCCTATATGTATTATAGTTCAATTAAAAGAAAAAAAAAGAAAACCCTATAGTCCTTTTTGCACATTATTAGTTAATATCTAAAAGTTTTCACTGTAAGTGTAAATAGTTGGAAAAGATGTATGGTAATTTTCAGCATAATTTTTAAAGATATTTTTAAGAAAAACTCTTATTCACCCCTTCAAATCTACCCAATGGAATGTAAATATTGTAATAGTTTGATATCCACCCACCATCATTTCTTTTCAGAATATCACAAGATCTTCAGAAATGCATATCATTTTTATTTCTCCAATGATGTGATTTTTCATTTCACTTCTCCCATTGCATTAAATCTGAGTGTATTATACTTTTATGTTTAATCATATAATTAATCATCCTAACATAATCCTTTTAAACAAAAGTATGATGAATTTAATATTTTAACTTACTGTGGCCATAAGGCTCAGAGTATAAAAAAAGTTCTTCTGAGCCAAGTTGTCATTACAATTCTTATTACTATGCAATTGAGCAAAATAGCGTAAATATAATAAAACATACATAGATATTGAACATAAGAAAAATGTTATTGGCAATATACAGGCATACCTTGTTGTATTGTGCTTAGCTTTACTGTGCTTTGCAGATACTGTATTTTTACAAATTGAATGTCTGTAGCAACTCTGCATCGGTGCCATTTTTCCAACAGCGTGTGCTCACTTCACATCTATGTGTCACATTTTGGTAATTCTTGCAATCTTTCAAACTTTTTCACTATTATTATTTCTGTTATGGTGATCTGTGATCAGTGATCTTTGATGTTACTACTGTTAATTGCTTTGGGGCACCACAAACCAATCCCATAGAAGATGGCAAACTTAATAAATGTTGTATATGTTCTGAATGTTCCATCAATCCACCATTCTCCCATATCTCTCTCCCTTACCTCAGGCTTGCAGCATGGTTCACTGAATATTTTAAGCCCACTGTTGATATCTACTGCTCAGGAAAAAAGATTCCTTTAAAACTATCACTGCTCATTGACCATGCCTCTGGTCACTGAATAGCCCTGATGGAGATGTACAAGGAGATTAATGTTGATTTCCTGACTGCTAACACAACATCCATTCTGCAGCCTATGAATCAAAGAGTAATTTCAATTTATAAGTCATTAAAGAAATACATTTTATTTCTGCCATAAATGGTGATTCCTCTGATGGATCTAGGCAAAGTCAATTAATTGAAAAACTTCTGGAAAAGATTCACCATTCTAGATGCCATCAAGAACATTTGGATTCATGGGAGGAGGTCAAAATACCAACATTAACAGGAATTTGGAAGAAGTAGATGCCAACCTTCATGGATGACTTTGAGGGTTTCCAGACTTCAATGCAGGAAGTCATTCACGATGTAGTGCAAACAGCAAAAGAACTAGCTAGCATTAGAAGTGGAGCCTGAGGAGTGACTGAATTGCTGCAATGTCATGATAAAACTTGAATGGATGAGGACTTGCTTTTTATGGATGAGCAAAGAAAGCGGTTTCTTAAGATGGAAACTACTCCTGGTGAAGATACTGTGAACACTGTTGAAATGACAACAAAGGATTTAGAATATTACACGAATTTAGTTGATAAAGCAGTGGCAAGTTTTGAGACAATAGACTCCAATCTTGAAAGAAGTTCTACTAGGAGTAAAATGCTATCAAACAGCATCACATGCTACAGAAAGTCTTTCTTAGAACCAAGAGTCAATCAAGGCAAACTTCATTGTGTTGTCTTATTTTAAGAAATTCAGCCTGGGGCGGTGGCTCACACCTGTAATCCTAGCACTCTGGGAGGCCAAGGAGGGAGGATCGCTTGAAGTCAGGAGTTGGAGACCAGCCTGAGCAAGAGTGAAACCCCATCTCTACTAAAAATAGAAAAAATTAGCCGGGCAACTAAAAAATAGAAACAAAAAATCAGCCCAATATAGTGGCAAGCGCTTGTAGTCCCAGCTACTTGGAAGGCTGAGGTAGGAGGACAGCTTGAGCCCAGGACTTTGAGGTTGCGGTGAACTAGACTGACGCACAGTATTCTAGCCTGGGCAACACAGTGAGACTCTGTCTCCGAAAAAAAAAGAAAGAAAAGAAAAGAAATTGCCACAGCCACCCCAAACTTTAGCAACCACCTCCCTGATCAGTCAACAGCCATCAACATCAAGGCAAGACCCTACACCAGCAAAAAGCTTACAACTTGATGAAGGCTCAGATAATCATTTGTATTTTTTTAGGAATAAAGTGTTTTTAAATGAGGCATGTACACTGTTTTTTGAGACACAATGCTATTATTGTGCACTTAGACTACAATATCGTTTAAACATAACTTTTATATGTACTGGGAAATGAAAAAGGTTGTGTGAACTGCTTTATTGCAGTGCTCTGGAACTGAATTCACAATTTCTCTGAGGTATGTCTATATCTCTTAACGAGACAAATGTGGCTTTTATTTAATAAATCTATCTATGCACTTACTGATAGTCATTGTACAAAATCAATCCTTTTTTATATTTTTTAAATATAAGCTCTGAGAAAGCCTGTTTACATAAATAAGTAGACAGGAAAAGTAACCATTTTGTTATAGCAACCTCACATAATTCTTTGATCTCCTCCAGAGTTATAGGCCAAATATCTCAGTGATTTATCATTAAAAATTACTTCTAATTATCCATCAGATAACAACTACATTAAGTCCTTCTTCAGTTTTGTTGAAAGAAACCACCTAAATTGAGAAAAGATTTGTGGCCCAATGATTTGAATCATTCCCTTTCGCAACACCAGCACCAATTTTTCTTCCATGCATCATAGTAAGATAGGAATGAATGCAAAGAAAACCAATTCCATTTAACTATAGTTATCAACATAGTTTTAAAAATTAATGAAATAATATTAAATATATTTCATTGTAAATGCATGAAATAAAAGATCAGACAGCAGGTCAAATAACTCGTAATTTCACATAGTGAGAAAAAATATCTCTAAATGTCACAATGTGAATGACAATATCTGTGGTTTCTATGGGGACGAAGGTACAGGTAGTGCTACCAGTACTGTGATTTCTATTGGTAACATAGTCACAGGTACTGATGATATTACTGAGGTTTGCGATTGCTCTCATAATTGAAGAAGACGCTAAAATTTATTTATACGTTAGACAATCCAAACCTAGGATTTTCTTTCCACCTTCGTTCACGGACCATCAGAATTCTAGGGTTAAGAACTCCTGGCTTAATGGAAGGATGAAGGGAATGATGGAGAAGGGAATGACAGAGAAGAAATGAAGCCAGGGGAGGGGTGCAAAGAGAGGGGAGGAAGAAGGGAAGAAGGACAGGTAGGAGGAACGGAATGAGGACAAGGGAGAAAGAAACAGATCTCTGGGCTCGGGCTGAGCAAAACAGCTTGGAGATTCACAGCCAGTACTGTAGTTATTTCTATGGTGATTTTATATTAATATTTTATAACAACTAGATTCTTCGGTTGAGTCCTACCCATTAATGTCTTCCTCTGTTCCATAGATAGGGTCACCCGGTTACAGCAACTGCGGGTTCAAACACAACCAGCATTTTCCCTCCTTTCCTAACCGTGAGTGTAAATCTACACCAGCGTCTTCACGGCCATACCCGAACTTTGTGCTCTCAGTCCCCACCCCGTTCATTAGCAGGGAGTCCATATTTTCTCAGGAGACCACCTCCCCACTAGTTCCGCTAGGAGTCCTCAAAGAGGGGGCTGCTCACCTGTCTTCTCAGCCGCCACCTGCTGCTCTCCGACACTCAGCCCGGGTCCCTCAGCCCAGCGTCGGGCGTCGCCACCGTCAGCCTCCTCTGTCCGACCGACCCCGGGGCGCTTCACCATTGCTGGTCGTGGAAAATAACCCCCTCTGGCTGCTCCCTCTTGTTTGTAAGTAGAGCTTTCTCGCCCCTCTGACATCGGTCATTGGTTTTTTCTTTTCTCCTCCGCCCTCTGCCCCTCAGAGGGCATAGGCCCGCGCCCGCGGGGGCTCAAGCCGGCTCTTCGACCCCGAAGCCCTTTCCTCTCAGGGGCTCCCGTCAGGAGACCACCGTTCTTCCGCGGGCTCTGTCTGCTCAGGTCCGAAGTTCTGGGGTGTTCCAGTCACGAAAAGGCGGGACAGACGCGGAACACGTGTTGGAGGGTCGCTGCTCAGTCAATGATCTATGAGGGAGTTCCCGAACTTTCCATGAGCCTTCGGAAGCTCCGGAAGGTGAATGATCCCGGGCTGTGAGGAGGCTCCGCGGGGGTCCTGGCTGAGGGGGAGCCCCCTTGAGACCGTGTGGCCGCCGCAGCCGCCCGCCTCGCGGTCTCGGCCCCACGCAGCCGAAATACTAGTAACTCCGGCAAAGAACCGCTGCGGAAGGGAAAAGCCTCGGAGCGAAACAGCCCCGGATCCCACCCGTCCCCGGTCGCTGTCTCCCTTTCTCCTCAGCATTTCCACTGCCATTGAGCTCTCTCCCAGTTGTGCTTGGAATCGCTCCTACCAGAGATACAAAGGGAAAAAATAACTGCAGTATTCCCTTCCCAACCCCCAGTGTTAAGTTTCGAAAAACTCCAGAGTAGACTACCCTATTACTAAATTTTAAATTTTCTGTTCATTTATACAAAAAGTATATTTCCAATGCTTGCCCTGTGGCAGACGCTGGAGATAAAGAGACATATAAAATGATCACATTTCTTGAAATCATAGAATGCAAATTCTTGCCAAGAAGGTAGATAAATAAACTGGTAGTTATAATATGATGGATAAATTATATGTCGGAAGGAGAACAAGAATCTATGGGAACATAGAACAGGGGCTTCTGACCCAGACTTGGGGAACCGTGGAAAGCTTCTTGGAGGAACTTCAAAGCTGAAACCTAAAGGATAAATAGGGAGGGGTTTTCTAAGCCAAGGAGAGCAGACAGAGAAAGTTCGAGGCAGAGGCCACAGCATGTAGCAAAGACTGAAGACAAGAGAAAGCACGGCTCTAGTTAAGAATATTGGCTCTGGGCTGGGGCGGTGGATAACTCCTGTAATCCCAGACCTTTGGGAGGCCGAGATGGGAGGATCACTTGAGGCCAGGAGTTCCAGACCAGCCTGGGCAACATAGCAAGACCCTGTCTCTTAAAAAAAATACATTAAAGTTAGCTGGGGGTGATGGCACACACCTGTGGTCCCAGCTAGTCCCAGCTATTCAGAAGGCTGAGGCAGGAGGATCACTTGAACCCCAGAGTTTGACGTTGCAGAGAGCTATGGTGACATCAGTGGTTTCTAGCCCATGTCTCAAAAAACAAAAACAAAAGAAATGTTCCAACTACTCTGGAAGTAATCTAGCTGGGTTCAAATCCCACTTACTACTATTGAGAAACAACATGATGAAGTAAAAGGCTGGAGAAGGCAGCTGGTGAAAAACTTTGATTAGCCATGTTAAGGGGTTTGTACTGTATGCTAGGAATAATAGAGAGCCACTGGAAGGCCTTAAGCAGGGGATTAATGTAATCAAATTTATGTTTTATAAGTACTTCTCTCTGCATTGTGAAGAATGGAGGAGAGAAACAAAGCAAGACTGGATTCAGGGAAAATAGGCATGAAGAGCCAAGGCTGCCATGAGTGAACCAATGAAACCCCTCAAATATATATTTTCATTCCTGCTGAAAAAACAATGAAGGTAGTTAATTTTAGCATTTACCTATGTGAATAATAGCAGTATGTCCAAATAATTTCTTTTTTTTTTTTTTTTTTTTTTTTTTG
>CAUYSK010126403.1:0-56892 GCA_963575035.1 Avahi laniger | reverse complement strand
GTGGGATTCTTACCAGTACTATTCGATTCCATTATATTCTTAGCCATACCCATGAATGTTCCATAATTCAAGCCACAAGTATTTTTCTCCTCCGGTTTCTTGCACGCAAGCATCTGGCCTCCAGATTGTTTGTTTTTGGTTTTTTTTTTTTTTTCATTTCCCCTTCATTACTGGCTTGATGCTGGAAATGCTAAGTAAAAGAAGTGCCTGGAACCATTGAACATTAATACCTCGCATTTGCATAGCACTTTACAGTTTATGAAGCATCCTGACATTTGTTATTTCACTTAATCCCCGCACGGACCAGGTGGGAAAATATTGTCATCTCCTTGTTACAGGGGGAAAGTGGAAACTCGCAGAAGCTAAGTGACTCCCCAGTCAGACAGAGGTGGCCCCAGGGCTGGTACCCAGGCCTTCCAACTCTGCCTCCTGCTCAAAGCTGCTGCCTCTGGCCACAGGAGGCAGCAGACAGGTCCCAACAGGCAGTCTCAACCTTCCTGTGCCTTGTACTCTGATGACCCCTTGCAGAATACTGTTTTTAAATACACAAAGTCAACTACATAGTGTTTCAAAGAAAACAAATTATAGTGAGATAGAAGACTATTTTTAATCAAATGTGTGATATAGTATTATGCATGTGCTTCTTTATTAACTCAATGAGACCCAGCAGCTGATCTAATAACTTGCAATTTCAGAGCAGTGATCAGTGTAAATGATATTTTAAGGTATGTGCAACAATAGCAATGTCATATGAAAATATCTTTAATCTCTGATAGCAAGAAAGAGACAGGTACTGCTAATATTGTTGTGGTTTGTTGCCCTCATTTATAATCGCAGAAAATTCTTAAGTTCAGTTAAAGGCTAGTAAAAATAAAGACATAATTTTTTCCCATCTAAGTTCAGAGAATTGTTTAAATTCTGTCCATGGAATCCCTAGGACTGCCCACTTAGTACCTCTAAGGCTGTAGGCTTCAGAACTCAGGACTGAATTATATCTCTAACGAACCTCCTACGTGACCAATGAGGAAATCTGGGATTGCTGGCTTGGATTAAGTAAGGAGAATTAGAAGCATTTTGATGGCCATGGTTGTCAATCTTGGAGCTCAACTTCTAGTACATTCTCACTGCAGTGCCCTGGAGTCATTGAGTTTTCTGTGCACCCCATGGTAATGACAATGAGCATCCCAACCGTCTCGTGTCCCCGGGGCACCTTCCTGCCCAGGGCTCAGGGGAGCACGTCCAGGAACATCCTCGGATAGTCAGAGGCTCACAATTTCTTCTTTCCATTTTAAACATTTACTTCTGTAACTGATGTCAGGACACTGCACTTTGGTAGTTCAGAGAATAGTGTGATTGACCCTGCTTTACAGATGGAAAAAAATGAAGTGCAAAGTGATTGAGTGACTGTCCCCAAATCACCTAGCATCACTGCAGAGAAGAGAACCCAGGGCTCCCAACTTCCAAAATCCTATGCAGTATTTAGAAATTTGGAGGGAGGAAGGAGGTGGTGGGGAGGAGTGGAGAAGGCAGACACGCACAGGAAACCGGGCCAGGCGAAGCAGGCCAGCGAGTGTGCATTTAGCAGGCATGGGCTCCAAGTTCCCAGAGTAGACACTGGCATTCTATGTCCATCATTGAAAAAGAGAAAAGAGAAAAAGGTGACCCTGAAGATTTGTCATCTCAAATTTTAAGGATCGCATTGCAGATGGCGGTGTGCCCAGACCTAGCAGCTGCTCTTGGCTAGAGGGAGATGTTGAATCTCTAAGCTCCTGCAGACAGATTTATAGTAATTTCTTGATGTACCCAGGCAGAGTGACGGGCTGTCCCAAATCATTCCAGAACTCATGTAGGAGAACAAATAGGGGAAATGACATCTATACTAACTCACCCTTGAGGAAATCACTTTACTATTTTTCTCAAGTATCATATGATGGGTGAGAAAATCACTGAAAGCCTGTTTTTCCTTTGGTCATTAGTCTTAGCCCATTAACTGTATGATAAACAAGGATTTAATTAAAAGCCACTGTCATATTTAAAACTCATGACACATACCAGGAATACACTCCTGAAGTTGAAAGGCTCGCAGCAGAGAATAGCAGGGGGAATTCTAAGCAAGTTATTAAACTGGAAATTCATTTGCTCCAGTGGAGAAACCCCAAACACTTGATTTTGACCTGTCAAGGATCCTTAATTTGTTTTTCATCTAGTGAGGGATTTGGAGGTTCTTGAGTATTTGAAGCAATCTATCCCTCCCTGTTCTTTTCCTCGTCTCTTTGGGTGTTTATCAAAGAAAGTCTGGAGCTAAAATATGAACATAATTTGTGTGTGATATATATAAAAACCAATGTGTCTTTTCCAAGCCTGGTACAAATGTCACCAACGTCACTACTAAACTTTCCTCAGAATTATACTGATAGAGGGAATTTTTTGGAATTCAACAGGAAACAAGTCTATTCCCCAAGCTTTAGTTATAACAAAAGTAATACCACAAGAGGTGGGAGGGAAAGAGAAATGGGGTGCAAGGAATGTCATGGATTTGCCCTGTGGCCTGGAAGGTATTTGTACTTGCCACGGTGCAGAGGGAGCAAGACTGCACAGAAGTCTTCCTCCTAGGCTGGTGGAAACAGAGATGGACTCTCGTGGCTCTCCCTGCTACTCGATTCTTCCTGGGAGAGCAGCCAAAGGGACTAGGGCAAGAGGAATTGTTTGGAGTTGATTATGAAACTCCAACCTATAGTTTGCTTATGTCAAATACATGAGGGTGAACACCCTCACCTGTGGCCAACATCCCCAATAGATGTTCTTATTGACTACACCCAGATCCAGCCTTGGAATTGCTCTCAAGAGAGCCTTTCAGGCAGAATTTCATTCTGCAGTTCACTGAGTCAAATACTGCAGGCCTTCACCACCCTCACCAGGGCAGACATCACCAACAGATCGTGGTGTTCTTGCTCATTAAGCCCAGACACAGCTGCAGAATGCCTCTCCACGGGCAGCCTCTACCAATCAGAACTGGTATAGGAGATGGAATTCCATTACCGTTTTCAGCCTGTGCCCCTCTGGTTGCATTTGTTGTTGGTGAGTTTTGTTTTATTTTGTTTTGTTTGTTTCTCCTTTTCAGAATCCTACATGGTGAATGGTGAAATGCCTCCCTCAGATCAGCAGACCTTGCTGTCCGATGACGATACTCACGCATCATAAACCTATTATGCTAGTTACAACTCAACCACTCTGTCTCCTATGCAGGAAGCATAGCCAAATGCAGGTAAATGTCAGGGGCAATATTCTAGGGACGACATGGAAAACATTTTATTTTTTAACTAAGCAATCAGCAAATTGCATTATAGATGTTATAAGAAACTACTTGCCACACATCTGCCAGCCGTGGATTAGACTCTCTTAGACACTGGAAAGCAGCTCCAGGGTCCAGGCTAAGATACTCCAGCTTCGTCCTGCCAAGCTGATGATGCTGGCAGGAGTCAGCCTGACGTCCTGGCCACACCTCGGCAGTGTGGTCTGTCCCTTTTGACCTGTTACGTGCAGGCAAAGTTTGAGACCTTGCTTCAGAGGAAAGCCAAAGGACCTAGGGGCAGCTTTGTCTGCCAGCGGCCCCTCATGACGTGCTTCAGATGGTCTTGGGGTTGTAATAAAGGACCCTGTACTCCCTCCGTAGACCTTCACACCTACATTGCCCACTCGCATCCCCACCTTCTGTCTGCCAGTGTTAGGTGCACGGAAGTCTCCATTGAAAGCCAAAGAGACAACAAAGGAAAGTTTGAAATGGGTGAAGGGCTTTATTGCTCAGTGTTTAACCTCAGCAGCTCCAAGCAGGCAACTCTCATTCCCCATTTGCAGTTTACCCTGAGGAATCTGAAGTTAATGAGGTTTATGCAAGAAAGATTCATGAGGCCACAGCGGCCCCCGGAAGCGCTCTCGCGGGGAGGTGGGCAGTGCAGGGAATGGAATTACTGGCACTGCCACCGCCCCTGGAAGTGGGGAGGTTTAAGTAAAAGCAACCTGGCTGCCCCAGGTGTCTTTGTTTCCTTGTCACGGCTCCCAGCGGCCTCGTCAATTACTGTTGCAGGTGAGTAGGGGAAGGTCCTGGATAAGGCGGCACTTTGCATTATTCAGCTCACCACTAAATGACCAAAGTCAGTCCTGGGACCACAACATTTCCGGGCAGTGTTCACACAGCAAGGCCGGCTGCTCTCTAACCAGAACCTGATGGGGCTCCCAGAGAAGGCTCCCTAGAAGGTGAAAAGGAATATTAACTAGAAATTCAAGAGTAAGATTTTCACCTTCCCAGTGGGCCCCGAGGGGCTGCAGTCCTTGCAGAATAATTGAAAAAATCTTGGTCAACAGCTCTCTGGGAAAAGAGGCATGACCTTGGCAAGGCATTGGAGCCTCAGGTTTCAGAGATTAGGTAGGCCTTCAGCCTGGCCGTGGGAGGAATTCATTTCCTGAATTGACGATACATCTGGGGCATGCCTGGGTCTGTCATGTGGTGGGTTATGTCATGGTTAAGGCTGAAGCAAAGAAAAGTCAGAGATGGCAAATATAGCAGAGCATTTGGCAGGCTGAATGCAGGGTCATACCCTGCTGATGTAGACAGTCTCCCAGCTCCGGGAGCCATTTGAGTGCAATGAGTGCATGTTTGGTAACTGAGGGCTTTGTTGCTGTTCCCGGGAAAAGAGGGGACTTGGTGGGGCATGGAGTGGGGACAGAGTCAAGGAAAAGGAAGACAGTGGGGAGGCATGGTGCCCATTCCAGCTCGGAGTCTTTGTATTCAGAACATGATGCAAATCCAGCAGGCCAGGTGATGTCCAAGAGTGGTCTTTTTGACAGAAAAAAAAAAGAAGATGAAGAAGGAAAGCAGAGACAGGGTGGCCCCAGAGAGCTCCTGGAGGGCTGGGGGAGGCAGGGACGGAACCCTCAGTTCTCACATGGCTGGGAACCCCTCACCACTCCCCCCAGCTGGGAGACCACATGTTCATTGCCCTCTCAAAACCCATTCAAAAAAATACTATTTTCGTAATGCTGACAAAGTACTTTGGAAAACCAACTAAAAAAGGAAACTTTAATTTCTATTACTAATTTTTGATAATGATTGTGATATGAATATTTATTAAAAATAAGATTAAAGCCGAGTATAGTCACGTGGGCCTGTTTTCGCAGCTACTTGGGAAGCTGAGGTGGAAGAATCACTTGAAGGCAGGAGTTCAAGGCCAGCCTGGACAACATAGCGAGATCCTGTCTCAATTTTTTTTAAAAATGGGAAAAAAAAGAAAAAGAAAATTAAAGTGAAATACTAGCCAGTTATTAAACACAAGTTTTAACATGGCACCTTTTAGAAAGCCTGATGTTGTAACACTCAGATGTGGGGCCATGACTGGCGGCCCCCTTTCTGCCTCACTGAGGAGGGCGTCGAGGCCGTCCTTGGTTAGCTGTCCCAGGCTTCCGGTCCTGGGATCTGTTGAATTGTCACACTGATGGGCACTGGGGCCCATATCCCACCCCAACACAGTCCCCAACAAACATCATCCTCATTTTTCTTGTTATTATTCCAAGAACTTTTATGACTGGCTTTTGGAAGGAGTGGAACATTAAAGACGATAGAAAGCTTTTCTCCAGTACAGACATCTCGTTCTTGGCCTAAATTGGTTTTCCTCCGATCCCTAAACTCCCCCTTTTATTCCCAGATCACTGTGATTTTCCATCTCTCTCCTTTCTCTGCCACATCATCACTTCTTTTTGTACTCTCCCTTAACTCCACGAAAGATTCTTATTTTGGTCACAGCTTGGGTGAAATTGTGTCTTGGCAGAGAGAATATCAGGGCCAGATGTATTTGTTTTACAATTCCAGAGCCAAGGCATGTGGTTTCCTGTCCCTAAAATGATGAAGCACCCATATCATTGTGGGGAGAATCTAAGATGTGCTTTGGCCAGGAGGACCACATTACTCACTTGACAGATTTGGTATTCAAGCAAGGGTCACTTGACCCTGAGAGATTCCAGGAACCACAAGATGATAGTCATGTCTAATGGATGCCCCAGCCACAGGACCCCCTTGCTGTGTCCTCTTGATTAGAGTAAAACATTAGGAAGAAAGTACAAAATGAATCATTTTTGAATACAAATAAGTGCTTGTCCTTGGTCAAGTACAGAAAGCAGAATTCAGCATCATGCTGACCTGCGGATTTTTAGCTATCAAAAAGTTTAAGAAGGCTGACAGGTCATGGTGATGAGCCAGGATGCTCTGTGCAAAGGTGGCGAGAAAGGAGGGAAAGACTTAACAGAAAGTAATAGGAATTTGCAGGAGAATAGTAAATAGACAGTATTTTTATTGAAACCATTGTGGTGGAGGAACAAGTGGAAGATACTAAGAAGAAAAGGAGGAAGTGTGGCTAGCTGGTGAAGGAGACCACAGCAGGCCGAAAAAGAAGTTTGCCCTGGAACTGGGCAAAGGAGCAGCAGCAGCTTGGGAGACAAGAGAAGCCGGGCTGTCGAGAAGAAGAGGAGCCCGTGCTCAAGCCAAGCCCCCTCTCATGGCCAGCCTCCCCCGGGTCTTCAGCCCACAGTGTCCACCTGGCAAACTCCAGCAATCCTTTTAAGACTCACTACTCTGTCATTTTTTTTGATCAGCACTCCCTCAACACCTAGCCATCGCAGTTTACACATCTTCTTCATGCCAAGAACATGTAACACATGCGTGTGTGTGTGTGTGTGTGTGTATATATATCACCTCCCTTTGCATTGGTTATTTGATTTCATTTGGTTTTTCTACCAGATCATAAGCTTCTTAAGGAAGAGAACTGTGTCCAAGTAATCTTTGTATTCCAGATACTTAGCACAGTTTCTAACACATGACAGGCCTCAATAAATATTTGAAGAATAGTTAAGATGGCAGCAGAACCTACAACAGAAAAAGCACAGGCCTCAATAGACTGGTGTTTTTCTTTGATTTACATGACTCTTCAATGATGGATAGAATTTGCATAAGTTTAGAGCAGGGGTTAGCAAACTATGGCCCACAGGTCAAATCTGGCCTACCATGTGTTTGTTTTTAACATCTTTTTGACATATAATTTACATACCACACAAATCACCCATTTAAAGTATAAAGTTCAATGTTTTTTAATGTATTCACAGGGTTGTACAACCATCTTCACAGTCTGATTTCGGCATTTTCATTCCCTGTTAAAGAAACCCCTTTAGAAGTCAATCCTCATTCCCCTCCTTCCCCTCTTCCCCCTACCTTCATCCTAAGCAACTCCTAATCTACTGTCTATCTCTATGAATTCGCGTATTCTGAAAAGTTTATGTAAATATTAATAGAAATGAATGGCTTCTTTCACTTAGCATAATTGTCAACAATCCATTCATGTCGTACATGTATCAGTACTTCATTGCTGTTTAAGGCCAAATAATATTCCACTGTACAGATACACCACATTTTGTTTATTCACTCATCAGTTTATGGATATTGAATTTTTTTTCACCTTTTGGCTATTATGCGTCATGCTACTATGAAATTTTATATACAAGTTTTTGTGTGAACATATGTTTTCATTTCTCTTCGGTATATACCTAGGAGTGGAATTATTAGATCATACATAACTCTATGTTTAAATGATCTGAGGCACTGCCAGTCTCTTCCAAAATAGCTGCACCATTTTATTTTCCCACCAGCAGTACATGAGGGTTCTGATTTCTCTACATCCTCGTCAACACTTGTTGTTGTCTGTCTTTTTTATTCTACCTGTCCTAGTGGGTGTGAAATGGTATCTCATTTTGGTTTTGATTTGTATTTTCCTGATAACTAATGATGTTAAACATCTTTTCATGTGGTTATTGGCCATTTGTATATCTTCTTTGAAGAAATGTCTATCAAATCCTTTGCCCATTTTTAAATTGGATCACTTGTCTTTTTATTGTTAACTTAGAAGAGTTCTTTATATATTTTAGATACAAGTAACTTATCAGATATATGAGTTTCACATACTTTCTCCCATTCTGTGTATTGCCTTTTCACTTTCGTGATAGTACCCTTTGAAGCACAAAGCTTTTAGCCTTGATGAAATCTAATTTATCTATTTTTTCTTTCGTTGCTTTGTTTTTGGTTTTATATGTAAGAATCCACAGCCAAATCCAAGGTCATACAGATTTACTCCTAGATTTTCTTCTAAGAGTTTTACAGTTTTCACTGTTACATGTAGATATTTGATTCATTTTGAGTTAACTTTTGTATATGGTTAGAGATAAGAGTTCAACTTCATCCTTTGCATGTAGCTATCCAAGTTGCCTCAGCATCATTTGTTTAGAACACTATTTTTCTTTCCCTATTGAATGGTCTTGTCACTCGTGTGAATAATCGGTTAGTTGGCCACAGACCCATGCTTTTATTTCTGGATTCTCAATTCTAGTCCATTGATCTACATCTCTCTCCTTATGCTAGTGCCACACTGTCTTGGTTATTATAACTTTGTAGTAAATTTTAGAATCAGAAAGTAGTAGTCCTCCAACTTAGATCTTTTTTAGGATCGTTTTGGCTGTTCTGGGTCCCTTGCATTTCCACATGAATTTTAAAATCAATATGTCAATTTCTGGGGGGAAAAAAGTTGTGTGGTATTTTAACAGAGATTGCTTTGAATCTTTAGAGCAATTTAGGAAGTATTTACATCTTAACAATATTAAGTCTTTCAATCCATGAACATGAACTGTCTTTCCATTTATTTAGATCTTCTGAATTTTTTCAACAATGTTTTGTAATTTTCACAAATCTCGGACTTCTTTTGTTAAATTTTTCCTAAGTAATTTGTCCTTTTAATGCTGTTAAAAATAAAATTGTTTTGGAATGTCATTGCTAGTGTATAGAAATACAATTTATTTTTGTATTGATCTTGTATCCCACAACCTTGCTGAACTTATGTATTTATTCTCATAGTATTTAAGGAATTCTTTAGGATATTCTATATACAAATGTCATATGTCTATTTACAATACGTCATCTGCAAATAGGGATAGTTTTACTTCTTTCTTTTCAGTCTGGATGCCTTGTATTTATTGTTCTTGCCTAATTGCCCTGGCTGGAACCTCTAGTGCAATGTCGAATACAAGTGGTGAGAACAGACATCCTATTCTGGTTTCTGATCTTAGAAGGAAAGCATTCAGTCTTTCACCATTGAGTATGCTGTTAGCTGTAAGTTTTTTGTATTAATAGATGCTTTTTATCTAGTTAAGGAAGTTCCCTGCTATTCCTAGCTTGTTGAACGTTTTTATCACCACCACCTGTTTTTGTAAATAAAGTTTTATTGGAGCACAGCCATGTTCATTCATTTACATATTGTCTACGGCTGCTTTTGCGCTGTTAGCAGGATAATTGAGCAGCTGTAACAGAAACCATATGACACTCAAAGGCCAAAATGTTTACTATCTGGCCCTTTATAGAAAAAAAACCAATGACCCTTGGTTTAGAAGAAAAGAAAAGGGCATGCCTGTTGGGGAAAGAACATGAATCAAGGTTCTCAATATAAAATGGAAAAGAAACAGGGGAACCAGATTATGGAGGCTGAGAAAACCTGACACAGAAGAGAAATAAATGAGCCATTACAGGACACTCAGAAGACCATGGCCTTGAAGAGTGATGTCAGGAATAGGTAAGACAAGGAGAAGCGTGAAGAAAAGAGCAGCCCCAGGAGGATGTGGAAACAATCCAGGTGGAGGTGACGGGTCTGGGCCGGAAGGTCGGGGGAGGCTGTGAGTGACTTTCCAAAGGGCCCCGCAGGTGGTGCTGGGAGGCGAGGAGTCAGGAGCTCTGGTGCTGAGTCTTGGGCAGAGCCTTTCATCAATGTGGCCTCAGCTTCCTCATGAAATAAAATAAGGGAGTTAAATTCCATAACTATGAAGTTTCCTTCTATCTCTACTTTCCATCATTCCAGGCACTAATTTTAAGTGAAATGAGAAAAAGCATTTCCTTCTCTTCCCTTCTATCCTCCCCTGGAAGGCAGGCTTGGTATTCTCCTTCACAGCTTCATTTTAATGCCAGTACACCCCGCAAAGGCCCTTTCAGCCGCTTTGCGGGTTTGGTGGTACAGGCTGTGCATGCAGTGACACATGGTTCTCAAATGCTGGCATGGACGAGACCCCTGCAAAGGGCTCATAGATTGCTGAGCCGCATCCACAGTGTCTCTGAATCGCTTAAGCTGGGGCAGGGCCCAGGAATGTGCATTTCTAAGTCCCCAGGTGCTGCTGATGCTGAGGCCACGCTCTGAGATGGCTGGACAAAGGCAAATACTCTTCCTCCTATCCATCCCACTGCTCAAGTGCAAGAGTTAGGTTTTCTCTTTTTCTCTCTGCTCTTGCTGTCTAGCCACATCCTCCATGTCAATGTGCCGTTCCATGTACGTGGAACTCCTAGAATGCTTCTTGATGTCCACCCAGTCCAAGCAATCTTGAGAGAATCCCAAGCTATAGCGCTTCTTGAGATCTATTTCCAACATAACCTTAGGAAGTCACTTATCCTCTACTTACTGTTTGGGAAATGAGGATAATTCAACAACACAGGATGCTGGGAGAATTGGTCATTAAGAGTTTGCCAAGCACTCTAGAGGGCACCTGATAAAAGGCACCGTGAGAATGGCAGGGGACTGAATTTGAAAGAACCTGGATTGAAGAGTGTGCCCGGAGTAAGGAAATGGACTCATAAAATCCCTTCTGACAAACATGTAAGGTACAAATACTGAGATTTACAGCTATTTGGGGATAGGAATTGCATACTTCTGCTCTGAGGCATTAGCAATATGCATTTCAAAACATCCTTTAAAACTTTTTTACACTTTCCGATGATGGACTGAAAAGTAGTCTGCTCCTCTTTTTTGGGGACTGGCTGCTTTCCTGGCTGGGTTCACATCCCAAGCCTCCTAATTTCGACTTCTTTTGTTTTTTTTTTTAAGACAGAGTCTCGCTTTGTTGTCCGGGCTAGAGTGAGTGCCGTGGCGTCAGCCTAGCTCACAGCAACCTCAATCTCCTGGGCTCAAGCGATCCTCCTGCCTCAGCCTTCCGAGTAGCTGGGACTACAGGCATGCGCCACCATGCCCGGCTAATTTTTTCTCTCTGTATATATATATTTTTAGTTGTCCAGATCATTTCTTTCTATCTTTTAGTAGAGACGGGGTCTCGCTCTTGCTCAGGCTGATCTCAAACTCCTGACCTTGAGAGATCCACCCGCCTTGGCCTCCCAGAGTGCTAGGATTACAGGCGTGAGCCACCACACCCGGCCCTAATTGCCACTTCTTTAGAGCATATCACGGCTGACAGGCACATCCCAGCTCTTAATTTCTCACCTGCTCAGCTCTAACCTCCCACCACTGGTGTCTCTGGCTATGGTGTCTTTTGGTCTTATTCCAGTCCAAGAGACGCCTGAAGACAGGCAAGCCCAGCCTACTTTTTTATTCTCTATGTCGGCTTCCTGGCTGGTAAATAATGCCATGACTGGAATTGCCATTTTGTTGCTGTTTGTGGGGGTGATGTCATTGTTTTTGAGAACTGCATGGTAGAACTCTTCATTTTCCTCCCTCCTGTCTTGCTCATAACCATGCTTTCCCCCCAGCTGGTCTTATCGCAAAAGAAAAGGTTAGCCAGTTCCCCCTGAGAATCTGGGGGATTCTCAGGTTTGACAGCCAAAGCTGACTGTGTGCTTAGTGGGTAGCAAGTACCAGGCTGAGCACATGGCATGCATTATTTCATATAGTACCTACAGCCCCAAGAGGTAGAAGCAGATACTAATATTGTCCCCATTTTATAGAAGAGGAAATCAAGGCTTAGAGTGGGTAAGCAACATGCTCTTAGACATACAGTTAGTGAGGAACAGAGCCAGGAACCCTGGAAGTCTGACTCCAGAGCCTGGGGCTCTTAACCATTCATCATATCACATGAGTGGGAAAGATAGATAAGTGATAGACGATGGACAGATAAGATAGATAGATAGATAGATAGATAGATAGCAAAATGCACTTTAAACTTTAAAAAGAGTTGGAAATGTGACATTCATCCAGAAATACATACAGAGACTACCACCCTGGCTTCACTTCCTATCATGAGCATTGCTATGGTTTGAATGCGTCCCCCAAAATTCATGTGTTGGAAACTTAATCCCCAATACAATAGTATTGGGAGGTGGGGGCTAATGGGAGGTGTTTAGGTCATGAGGGCTCTGCCCTTACTGAGTGGATTAATGCCGCTATAAAAAGGGCTGTGGGAGTGAGCTCTCCTGCTCTCTGCCATGTGAGGACACAGTTTTCCTCCTCTCCAGAGAACACAGCAACAAGGGCCATCTTGGAACCAGAGACGGAACCAGCTGGCACCTTGATCATGGACTTCCCAGCCTCTAGAACTGTGAGAGAATAAATTTCTGTTCCTTGTAAATTACCCAGGCTGTGACACTGTTATAGCAGTACAAAGTGGACTAGGACAGGCATCATCTTTCATCAGTCACTAATCGGTCACTCCTTGAAGGCAATGATTATGTTTTGCCATCACTGTGTCCCCATAGTCTAGTTCTGTGCCGGGCACACAGTAAGAATAAGGAAATATTTAGTGGCCAACAGACAAGGCCAATCACCCTACCCTAAAGAGAGAAGCTCGCACCTTTCCCAGCCTCTTGTCTGATTGTGTGTACAAAGAGCTAACGGATCAGTCAGGTTCAGTCAGAAGTCAGAAACCGCACCAACTATAATAGTTATACACCATAAATTTAACATAAAGAATCACTAACTGGATATAAAATTGTTATCTAGGCATCTGAAAGAACAATAAGATAAGTCTATGGTATCAGAGAGGTAGTAACTGCAGAAAGCAGCCCCTCTAGGCGCCTAATGGGATGACCTTGATAGGGAAAAGAAAGCAGCAGGAAGTAAGTAAGGAGCCAGTGCCTTGGACTTCCTCAGTCTCCCTGCAGCGCCCCCTACTGGAGAGCCTAATAGAGCCATCTGGCAAAGCAGAAACGTGCTTTGCAGAGTCCCAGCTGCGCTATCACAAAATATTATACAGAAGGGTGGGCTTGGAGTGAGAGACACAGGGTGGGCATTGCTGTGGTCTGAACGTGTCCCCCAGAATTCATGTGTTGGAAACTTAATGCCCAATACATAGTAGTTAAATAATAATAGCTTAATAACTAGAACTGCTCATTATGGTAGGGTTAAGGGAATACACACTTTTTACTTTTGCTAAAACAAGAAGCTAATTGGGGTATTTTTCTTAGCGTATAATTTTTAGTTTACGCCTTTCCCTTTCAGCATTCCTTCCCAGGGGTGACTCAGAAGCAAGTATTCTGTGATGTTTGCCAGGCAAACCCTACAGAGACTGGCTGTTTCCATCCAGACGTGGTGCAAACAATTCTAGAAGCTGCCAAAGGGAAGCCATGGAGCCTTGAGTTATGAATAAGCTCTTTTTCAGGAATGGCTAACTGAGAGAGATTTAAGCACTAGCCTCCACATTGAAGTGTGTGTGTGTGTGTGTGTGTGTGTGTGTGTTTTCCTGAAACGTCGTAACTCTTTAGTAAAACAACCATGTTGGGTATTTAACTTCTGTACTCATGTACAAAAAAATACTATTTGACTATGCAGCTGATAAACTCTTACAACAGAGAGATATATGAACAGATAGATTACAGGCCCCTTGTAGATGGAGTGAGAGACACAAGTCTTAACTCCAGGTGTTTTGAACCTGAATCCCTGAGTCCAGGATTTTGTACCAGTAGGTCCTTCATCCTGCTCTCCAAAAGGTTTCTGGTTGTTTTTTTTATCCCCCTAGTTCATTCCTGCCTCTCTCCTCAATCAAAGCTGGACAGCGAAAAAGCAATGCATCTTTTATCTCAGTGCCTGCTTTTGTTTAAAAGTGAATTACATCTCAAGCCCTGGAAAACACCGTCTCCTGCTGCTTGTTCTTGGCTTCATTCTATGCACTCTTTTTTATCTCTCTCCCCTGCATTTTTGAGTGGAGTCACACAACATTTCCGCCACATCCCTCCCGACCTCATCGTCCAGCCTATCCTTCCTGCATGCCTTCCTTCCAAAGGTGTCACACGCCGGGCCACGAAGACATCCTGTGCACAGGCTACATCAGAGCTGACGTGTGTGGAGCCAAAAATCCCAAAAGAAAGTATTCCTTGGCGAGCTTTCCATCACTGGAAGGGAAGCCCTGACCCAATGAAGCCTGCATTCCTCTAGAATAGTAATATGTATGTGAGATGCTGTTTGCATAAGACATTTTCTAAAATAACACGGAGTGTGGGAGCTTTCCTTTTTTATAATGCAAAGATAACTCAAGCAATAAAATATGCAGTGTTGTCACATGGAAGCACGCAATGTACATGTCGTCACTGAATGCTGTTTATGTTTCTAGGGTCTGATACGAATGATTATGGAATAGGGGAAAGAATGTACCCACAAAAGGATGCTGGGAAGAAAAAAGCAATTTGTTCACGGCATCTTTCAATTAGGCCAGGATTTTTTTAAAAGATGAAACCCCATGCTGGCAAGGGTGTGGAAAGACATAAACTCTCTTGAGCTGCCAACTGGAATATATCATTACAATGGTTCTGAAAAACAGTTGGGAGCTATATATCAGGAGACTTAAAAGTGTTAACATACTGTGTCCCACTAATTTCAATTTCATGAATCTATCCTAGGAAACAATTAGCAATGCTATTGAAGATTTATGTAAAAGAGGCCAGGCACGGTGGCTCACACCTATAATCCCAGCATTTCCAGAGGCTGAGGCAAGAGGATCGCCTGAGGCCAGGAGTTCAAGACCAGCCTGAGCAACATAGTGAGACCCTGTCTCTACAAAAAAATCTAAAAGTTAGCCAGTCATGGTGGCATGTGCCTGTAATCCTACCTACTCGGGAGGCTAGAGAAGCTAGCCTGGAGCTAGCTGGAGGATCTCGAAACCAGGAGTTCGAGGTCCAGTGAGCTATGATTGCACCACTGCGCCTCAGCTCAGGCAACAAAGTGAGACCCTATGTCTAAAAAAAGAAAAAGATTTATTTCAAAGAAAATTTATGAAAATGTTATTTGTAATAGTAATAATTGTTATAAGTAAATTAAATATGGAAAAAGTCAAGTAAACCATGATGGACAAGATGGAATATTACCTGGCATTTAAAAAATCATAAAATTGAGAAAAAAGTAACATGAAAAGGTGCTAGTGATATAACGCAATAATTTTTAAAATAGCAGAATACAGAACTATGTATATAGTTTGAAGCTGATGTTTCAAACAATGAATATAATATATGTGCATATGTATCCACATGTATGTGTGTGTGTGTGTGTGTGTGTGTGTGTGTGTGTATCCCTCAAATGTTTGGTGGATTGCAGGTAAGTTTTACTCTGTTAGACCCTACTGTAATTTCCAAATTATTTTTTATATGATAAAAAGTTCATCTTAGAAATGTATCTAAGTTATTTGATAATAGAAAACAATAGTAGCATATTTATCGTATTCTTTAAAAATACAATCTTAATAGCAAGAACAATTCTCACACTGTGGTTTCCATTTCTTTCCTGATAAAGTCCACTGACTTGTGAACTTTGGCAATGTCTCCATTCTTCTTCTCTTCCGAGGCTTATAGATTCTGCCTGGATAAAGTTCCCCCATCAGCAGCGAGGACAGCCTGATAGAAGTTAGCTGTAAGTTGGGCAGTCCTCAGATACAACTCAGAAATGTTTGAACACCGCAGGGAAGAACTGATTTAATTTTTGAGATTTAAAGATAAGATTATATATAATAATGCATGTTTCTTTTAAAAAAATAACTAAAATTACAGAAAAGCTATTGTGTTTTCTCTGTGTCTTTTGGAGTAAATTGGCTGCCTGGAGATTTTACTAGCTCCCTTTTTTTTCTTCCCATCCAGCAAACTAGGCTGGTGGGGCGAATGGGAAGAAGAAATTATTTTCTAAGAAATTGTTCAAATATATTAATAACTAAGGCCCGGGGTGCTTTATTTTTCCAGCATCCTTTCATATGTGCCATCTCGTTTCACCATCATAACAATCCCATGAGAGTCAGAACAAGTATTATTATCCCAAGTTGTGGAAATTAAGTACAGAAGGATGAGGACATTTACCCAAAGAAGCTAGTGATTGTCTCTGGAGTCCTTTAACCCTGTGGTCCCCAACCCCCAGGCCCTGGACAGGTACCGAACGGGGCCACACAGCAGGAGGTGCATGGCGGGCAAGCTAGTGAAGCTCCCCATCACTCGCCATTCCCCCACCATCTCTGGGTACACAGAAAAATTGTCCTCCATAAAACCAGTCCTTGGTGCCAGAAAGGTTGGAGACCACTGCTGACCCATTGTTGCCAAGGCTTCTGCTCAGTCCTTGGGCTAGTCAGAACCCAGTGTTACATTCAGAGCCCACTCTCGAGAATTGACCTAGTTTAAAACCCAATATGCCTGAGGTGAGTGTCCAAAGAGCTGACGCTTTCCTGACCCATACCAGGTGTCACTCCATTGTCAGATTGGGCTGTGAATTTAACTGGGGCTTGGACCCCAGCTTTCCTTACACTCTCACCTTCTACTTTGCTCTAGCCTGGACTCCATTTGGCTCGAGTCTCTCAGCTCTGACCCCTGCCCTGTCTTAGCCCACCATCACTACCAGCCTCGCCTCCACCATCCACATTCTGGATCGTCTGGAAGCTGAATCCCTCCCTACGGGTCGCCATAGGTCACAAAGCCGCTTAGTGGTCAGAGCTCTAACAGAATCAGAGTGCATCTCTGGATTCTTCCAGCCTCATTTCTTCCTTCCCCCCTGCCTTCCTCCCTCCTTTTCTCCTTCCTTCCTTCCCTTTCGTTTGTTACTTTGCTGTCCTTGGACGTCAGGTGCTGAGGGCCGGGTCAGCATGTTACCATCATCTGCCCACGAGAGGCCTCTCCATAGTCTTACCTATTGATTGATCTATTCTTAGTCCCAAAGCCACTCCCTTTGTCCTCCCTCACAAGGCAATTGTAATGTGTTTAGTGTATATCTTTCTGTTTTATAAGTGGTATAACAAGATCCAAATTGTTTATTTGTATACATATATTTTAATTGACTCAAACAGTTTGGCATTATAGGTCTCATTCTGTTTCCTACTTTTTTCACTCAACGTTTTTGTTTTATGACCCATTTGTGCAGCTAGGTGTTCACATCCAGTGCATCTAACTGCTACATCCATGAGCGTGAATCCATGACATTTACCCATCCTCGTTCACACTGACTGCTGTCCAGTTGCCAAGAAAAGCAGATGCAGGAGGAACCTGCTCTGCCTTCACTCATTGCTGAACTGCATCATTCTGCCTTGTGTGTGCAGCTACACACCATGAGCTCTCCTAGAAAAAGTACACGCCATGAGCTCTCAAAGTTCAATCCGAAAACAACCACCAGTTCCCATGGCCCTGAGTTTCTCCTGCCTACCAATCCCTACTAAGGAAAGTTTAGTTCTGAATGTCTCCTGATGACACACCGGCCCCTTCCTTGCTCTGTGTGAGTTCATGAAAGGAGTCAACAAACTTTTTTCCGTAAAGGACCAGAGAATAAATATTTTAGGCTTTGAGAGCCATACAGTTGCTATTGTGACTATTCAACTCTGCTATTTTAGCATGAAAGCAACCATAGACCGTACATAAACAAATGAGTGTGGCTGCATTTCAGTAAAACTTTATTTTTAAAAAGAGGCAGTAAGCTGGATTTGACCATGAGCTCAATTTGTTTGTGAGTCAGATTTGGCCAGGGGCTGTAGCTTGCCAATGCCTGGTTTATAGCAACTGGTCTCGTGGAAGAGAAAGGGAGGTGATTCATTCTGAGACTCCTAGTTATCTTCCTGCCACATCACTTGCCTCAGTTTATTCGATTTCCTGCTGGTCGGAAGCTGAGGTTCTAAAACACTCTCCCCCCGACATGCTTTCTTTTCCTGTCTTTCCCCAAACACTGATATATCGAAGCTCGTGGTACTTGACTTACAGTATGCATTCACTAAAAGCTTATTGAAGGAAAAAACTTAATATATGCAAACATTTAAGTTTGGTCTTAAAGATCACCAGAGACCAACCTGTGTCCCCACCCCAAACTAGGAAGATTTCAGACTCATGCTATGGCAGAAGCCCTTTCCTGCCTGGGTGTTTTCTGCTGGCTCAGAGACACAGCACACTCCTTGGAGAGGCAGCCTCCTGTGCGAAGCCACCAGGGATCAACTACCAAAAAGCATCCAAGAGGCTGTACGAAATGTTTTCCACTATCTGTTCGTGAAACCCTCACTCCTCCTGTCTTCCTGTTGCCCAAGTACATGTCCGTTACCTCCACAGCTGCTGAATGAGCCTCCCACAGACATCATCCGCACACGGTGGGCTCCCAACCACAGCTGCTCCCAGCAACTTGGAGAAACACAGTTGAAATCATAGAAACACATCCTCAATCTGGATTAAGGACAGTAGCTACGGAATTAATTTCTCTGCTAATTTCTTAAAGTGAAACTAGATTCTTAGGATTTTCTGTTCCATGGAGAAGGCCCCTTGGGAAGCAGGGGGCACTTCTTTATGCTTTGGGTGGCTGTGGCTAAGGTTGCTGGAGTATTGGTTTCATCATTCCTATTCTAGGTCTTGACAGCCAGTTCCAAGAGGTTGGGGTCCTGGAAAATCTCCTGGTCAGATTTTGTTCCAGAGCCAGGAGGCCACAGTCCAACCCATACAAAGGATGGAGTACATTATGCGTTTTTTAAATTGCAATATTTTCAGTAAATCACTATAATCCCCTTTCAGGCACAAATATTAAATGAAAAAAATGAAAGAAGAAAGAGAAGATTGGGAGAAGAAGGAAGGGACAAGAAAATCTAAATTTAAACCAAAAAGACAAGTCTGTTCTATGAATTTTCATATCCAGCATATTCACTCAACAAACATTTATTTTAATTAACATTTTTAAAAATTGGAATGTAATATACTCACATGGTCAAAAATTTCAAATGGAGTTAAATAATCAAAGAGAAGCCTTCCTCTCATCTGAGACCGTAGTGAAACACTGCGTACTCTTCCAGAGACAGTCACAGAACAGACGAGCCTGTAAAAAAGTCTTAAAAGATGCCCAGAGTTCAGCGTCTTTGTTTTTTCTCTTCGTTCCATGTCTTGGATTTGAATCTATCATTCTACTGTCTTTCTATTTTGTTCTCCCTGTTCTATGTTCATTTTTCTCTTCTCTTTTCCCCACTTTAGGATTAATCAAGGTTTTTGTTTGTTTGTTTCCATTCCACTGTCCTCCCCGATTACTTTGTGAGTTCTATAATCTGTTACTTTTTATTTTTTTAAGCGTTCTCTATATGTGTAACATTACACAGGTAATTCAGCATAATCTCCCAGTCTCAAAAGCCTTAATTTAATCACATCTATAAAATCCCTTTGCCAAGTAAGGTAACATATTTACAGGTTCTGGGGATTAGGGTATGGACATTTTTGCAGAGGGAGGGACATTTGCAGACATTTTTCTACCACACCTAGCGATTCAAAGCCTGCATCCTTGAATTACTAGGTGTGGAATTATTCTGTAAGAAAAAACTCTCTTCGCCTCTGTTTATTTATTTAACGTGGACCCGTTGCTCACATTTAATATAACTGTTTTGCTGTAAAATTTCTGAAAAGATTTGTGTGATTTTTATAATTTTTATACTTTTGAGCTGTTCATGAAAGACTTTGAAATGGATCAAAAAAAAAAAAAAAAAAAACCCAAAAGACTACAGTATATCTTCCATGGAAAACTGTATGTTGTCTACAGCACATACTTTCAAGTTGTCTGATCTATGGGGTTTGTAACTTTCCTAGCCTTTGAGCTATTCTACAACCCTATCAATTGTAGATAGCTGACAGCAACACAAATCATTCTGATTATAAACATGAAAATACATTTTGTGAGGTGGGGAGACAATTGATTTTGCTTCCCCTCTCACTATGGAAAAAGCAGGTTTTGCATTTATTTGTAAATTTATGTAAGTCCCTGGTGGAGTTCAAGACACACTACCCCAAATATGGCACCTTGGCATGTTGAACATTTTAAGGTGATGGAATTTGAGAAACAGCATGTGCAGGAAGGTTTCTCTGACCTTCCTCTGCCCTTCTGCCCTGAAGCATATCTTAAAACTGTCATGAGAGAGGTGCCCTCCCTACACCAGGAGAAGAGGAACATCCTTATTTCTTAAAATGAAGGGACCCAGAGAGGAATCTGAATGTACAGGCTTTGCTAAGTTTCCCCCAGTTTATTCATGTTTTTGTCCTATCACATTCTTCTAGAACTTTCCACTTTTTATCAAACCTAGCATTAAACACTTGGGTTTAATTATTTCTTCAGGTCTACATTTCCTTATGGAGGCTCCTGTGTCACACAAAAAAAAATTGTATTAAACAAATGTTTTTTGGGGGGAAGAAAAACTGAGCTTGAAGGAAAAAATAAATAAATAAATAAATGTTTTTGTTTTTCTCTTGTTAATCTGTCTTTTGTTACCGGAGCCCCAGCCAGTGACCTTGAGATAGAAGGAAAAGATGTTTTTCCTCCCCTACATGCCTGTATGTGTCTCTGCTCTTTGAACTCTCTTTTCAACTAGTTGTAACATCTGACTAGTTCTCTTATCAATTGAGTTAAATAAAATTATTGACATGGGTCCATTTTATATTTGTATGAGGGTCATGGTTACCTGTTTTAAAAATTATTTTTTAGCAGCTTTAGAGATCTTGCACCAGTGTGCCCAGTGGATTCAGCTGGCAGAAAAGAGAAATTGCACCGCCAGAGAAGTGCATCTTTGCACCCGAAATCCAGGCGTGCAAGTTATTGACTCCCAGAGATGAACCTGAAGTAGCAATAGAACTTTGTTGACTCTTTCTCTAGGGTTTTTTTTTTTCCCTTCTCTACCACTTTTGTGTTTTGTTTTGTTTTATTTCATTTATTTGTTTTGTTTTTGGCTGAGAAGTTATCCTCCAATGATTGGAAGTTTGTTTTATTTACAGTCTGATTATTTAATGGTATCTGTAAATGGATTAATATAGAACTCTGTTTTCTGTTAAGTAAAAAGATGACAGAGAATCTGAGTTGTTTAGTCTTATTTGTTTGTCAATTCGTCTGTTTTGAGCTCGTAGAATTTTGTGCCCATCAGGAGGGAGAACAGCTCTTTGATACATAGGCCAGTGAGTTTCTGTGTTTCTGTGCCTCGTATCTCTTAAACTGAGGCTAAAATTGTAGAATTGAAGCTCTTAAGCTCTCTTTTGTGTCCATATATCTAATTCTAAAAATATCAGGCCTTTACCTCTTTTTGTGTAAGTGTGAAATGTTTTCCTACCTCAAGAGAGTATTAATAAATTATATTATAAAGAAGCTCTATTCTAATTGACTTAAACAGATAAATTAGTACTTACATAAGTCAAATATTCCTAAAATTTTAATAAACTGAGGAGATTGCCTTTCTGATACTTTAAATGTACTAAAATATTCTTACAGAAAATATCTCAGAAACACTTTGAGAATCCAAGTTCACATAATTAAAGTAAATCTTTGGCAAATAAGGCTGCAGACAGTCCCTGACTTCCAATGGTACAATTTAGGATTTTCCGACTTTACGGTGCATCTAAGTGATGTGCATTTAGTATGCTTCTCACTTTCAGTGGGGCTACATCCAGATAGACTCATCATAAGTTGAAAATAGTCTCAACTTGCAGTAATCTCAACTTACACTGGGTTTATCAGGACATAGCTTCATCATAAATCAAGGAGTATTTGTAGTTTAATATGTTTGGTTTAATAAAACAGTTATGTCTTCTCTGATGTATCTGTATCGAATATAATAGAAGCATATATTTTATTTTACTTGGGTTTGATTTTTCCTATAGTTATCAGATTACTGATCAAATAAACATTATTCTTACATAATATAAATTTGTGCTTAACAAAATTGAATCATGATTATCATACCTTTATTTTAAGAATAATTAAATTTTGTAAAATGCCAGCTTGAAGATAATTTCCAAGTTCCTTAGGTAGCTTAAAACCTTGAACTAGTATTAAATTGAGTTAATTAATGGACATTCATTGAATACCTAGATAATTTCTGAGATAGAATACTGTGACATATAATTAATTAATGTTAGGCTCAAGAGGGGCTACATCTATGAGTAATGTTAATGAGCATGTTCACTTTTGCCACTTTAAAAACACGTGAAAGAGATGGGATGGCTCTAGCAAGTTGTATTCATGAGCTTTTCTAGTTTGCTATAATGCTGGTGTATTGTGGAAAGTTCTCCATTACCCATCCCCACACCCAATTTGCTCTTATGAATGAGACGCTAGTCACTTTGGTTAAAAGTTATAATTAACACGAGTTGCAACTAACTCCGAGGAGCAATAGTGTCAGAGAAATCCAACTGCATATGTGTTTCAATTTTTCAAGGAGAAAGAGTAGTTTTATCCTACAGTCTCCAAACCATTTTGCACCCTTGGAACTTGTTGAGGACCCCAAAGGATGTCTGTGTGTGAATGTAGATTATAACTATCAATATCATATTAGAAATTAGAACTGAGAATTTTTAACAAAATATTGATTTTGTTGTCTAATTTTAGAATAGCAGTGATGTATAAATTGCATATTTACATAAATAACATCTTAGAATTATAAAAAAAAAATTATTTTGACCTTGTGGACCCCTGAGATCTGTCCTAATGTAAAGTGTCAGTTTGTTCCACAATATGAAAGAGCATAATGAGAGACAAAACTTGGAATGTGAATTCTATTTGTCTTGGTGAATAATACCTCAGTCTGAAAAGAAGTAATGAAATGCGTGAAAATCTTAGCAAAGTTCATTCTATTTTGATGGATTTGCTTCCCTGGTTTGCTGTTAAATGTCTTTCTTTACAGAATGAATGGTTATTCTTTACTTTCTTTAAAGAATACTCTACTTACTTTACAGAATTAAAGTGAATAATTTTTTCTGCCTAGAGAGGAAAGATCCTGTGTCTTACCAGATTAATTTTGTTTTATAAGGACTTTATTATGTCCTTGATTATTTAAGGGGAAAAAAAATTTCCTCATTTCTGAAAGAGGTAAGGTTCTTTCCAATTGCATTACTGTTGATACGTTTTTTAAATGTTTATTGTCACTCACTTTGATTAAATAAGTAATAAAATATTATTTCTCAGGCATCCATGAGCCTCTCTTAAGCAAGTGTCTAAACTCCTCTTGCAACTTTTAAAAATTTTGCCTTTCAAAAATAGAATCTTAAATGTAGAAAAAATAAAATAAAACTTTTAAGATATTTTTTCCACCTAAAACCATCTTTGAGATTTCCCAGAGATTTCCCAGAACACCCCTCGGGGTAAAAAATGACAGAGTTGCTTTTTCTTTTACTTTATAAAAAGAGAAGTATTAGAAACAGTTGTGACTGGTATAAGAGTTTCATGGGAAGAGATGTCAGAATAGACATTTAGCCTACCCTTAGTGAAATCTGTATAAGTAAAATGAATACTTCAGAAACTGTGTGCTTCGTGGGAAGACCTTGGGGATTTGTCAGTGTTCTTACTTTCTATAATTTGTTTTCACCTCAGGGAATACACTGATCAAAACTCTTAAGACAAACTTTCCGTCAAGTTTTTCTATATTTATTAGTGTCCCGGCAGTGCTTTGCCTGATGATGTTACACAACAGCAATGCAATGTTATTAGTCATAAGTTTAGTTATTATTTGAAATGCTTACATAGCCAAAAACTTATGCCTTTAATTTGAATCTAGAGGATTCTGGACCACTGGTTCTCAATCAGGGATGTACATCAGACTTACCCATGGAGTTTTAAAAATATATGAAATAGAAGAATGCAAGTTAGATAACTGATCAGACCAATGAACCAATGAAGAAATTAAGAAGAAAATTTGAAAATTTCTTGAAACAAATGAAAATAGGAACATAACATGCCAAAACCTATGGGATACAGAAAAAACATTTTTAAGAGGGAAGTTTATAACAATAAATGCCTACATCAAAAAGGTAGAAATATTTCAAATAAACAACCTAATGACACACCTTAAGGAACTAGAAAAGCAAGAACAAACCAAACTCAAAATTAGTAGAAGGAAAGAAATAATAAAGATCAGACCATAAATAAATAAAATTGGAACTAAAAAATACACAAAATCAGTAAAATGAAAAGTTGGCCTTTTGTAAAGATAAACAAAATCAACAATCTGTTAACTAAACTAAGAAAAAAGGAGAAAATACTCAAATAAATAAAATCATAAATGAAAAAGGAGACTGATACCGCAGAAATACAAAGGAGACCATCATGAACAACCAATTGGAAAACATAACAGAAATGAATAATTTCGGGACACATACAACTTACTGAGATTGAACAAAGAACTAGAAAACTTGAAAAGACTAATCATGACTAATGAGATTGAATCAATACTAAACAGTACTGCTGAATTCTACTGAACATTTAAAGAAAAACCAATAGCAATGCTTCTCAAACTCATCCAGAAGACTAAAGAGGAGGGAGTTCTTTCAGATACATTCTATGAGACCAACATTACCCTGATACCAAAACCAGACAAGGAGACAACAGAAAAAGAAATCTATATAGACCAATATCCCTGATGAACATATATGCAAAAATCATCAACAAAATACTAGTAAACTGAATCCAACAGCACATTAAAAAGATCATTCACCATGATCAAGTGGGACTTATACCAAGTATGCAAGAATAGTTTAACATATGTAAATCAATAAGCACAATACCTCACACCAACAGAACGAAAGACAAAAACTATATGACCATTTCCATAGATGCAAAAAAAGAAAAAAACATTTGACGACATTCAACATCCTTTCATGACAAAAACTCTCAACAAATTAAGTATAGAAGGCACATACTTCAACACGATAAAAGTCATATACGACAAACCCACGACTATACTGAATGTAGAAAAGCTGAAATCTTTTCCTTTAAGAACTGAAACAAGATAGGATGCCTGTCTCACCACCGTTATTCGACATGGTACTTGAGGTCTTAGAGCAATTAGGCAAGAGAAAAAATAAAGGACATATAAATTGAAAAAGAAGAAGTCAAATTTTCCCTGTTTGCAGACAACATGACCTTATATATAGAAAACCATGAAAACTCCACCAAAAAACTCTTAAAACCAATAAACAAATTCAGTAAAGTTATAGGATACAAAATCAACATACAAAAATCAGTAACATTTCTATGTACCAACAATGAACTAGCGGAAAAAGAAATCAAGAAAGCAATCCCACTTACAATGGCTATGGAAAAATTAAAATATCTAGGAATAAATTTAATCCAGGAGGTAAAAGATATCTACAAGGGAAAGTATAAAATACTGATGGAATAAATTGAAGAGGACACAGACAAATGGAAAGACATCCCATGTTCATGGATTAGAAGAATTAATATTGTAAAAATGACCATACTACCAAAAGAGATCTACAGATTCAATGCAACCTCTATGGAACATCAATAGCATTATTCATCAGGAAATAGGGAAAAATCCTAAAATTCATGCAGAACCACAAAAAAACCCAAACAGCCAAAGCAATCCTGAGCAAAAAGAACAAAGCTGGAGGACTACCTGACTTCAAAACACACTGCAAAGCTATAGTAACAAAAATGGCATGGCATTGTCATAAAAGCAGACATATAGATCAATGGAACAGAATAAAGGTTCCAGAAATAAATCCATTTGTAGCCAACTGATTTTTGACAAAGGCACCAAGAATATTCAGAAGAGACAGTCTCTTCAATAAATGGTGCTGGGGGAACTGGGTATGCATATGCAGAAAAAATGAAACTAGACCCTGATCTCTCACCATACTTAAAACTCAACTCAAAATGGATTAAAGACTTAAGTGTAAGACCCAAAACTATGAAACCTCTAGAAGAAAACACAGGGGAAATCCTTCAGGACATTGGTCTAAACAAAGGTTTTATGGAAAAGACCTCAAAACCACAAGAAACAAAAGCAAAAATAGACAAAGGGGATTATATCAAACTAAAAAGTTTCTGCATAGCAAATGGAACAATAAGGAGAGAACCTGCAAAATGGGAGAAAATATTTGCAAGCTATTAATCTGACAAAGGATTAATATTTGGAATATACAAGGGACTCAAATAACAGTAAAAAAACAAATAATCAGATTAAAAAATGGGCAAATGAATTGAATAGACATCTCTCAAAAGAAGACATACAAACAGCCAACAGGTATATGAAAAAATGCTCAACATCCCTAATCATCAGGGAAATGCAAATGAAAACCACAATAAGATTTCCTCTCACCCCAGTTAGAATGGCTATTACCAAAAGGACAAAAAATAACAAATGCTGGCAACAACGTAGAAAAAGGGAACTCATACATTGCTGGTGAGAATATAAATTAGTAAGTATAGCCGTTATGGAAAACAGTATGGAGGTTCTTCAAAAAACTAAAAATAGAACTACCATATGGTCCAGCAATTCCACTACTGAGTACATATCCCAAAAAAAAGGAAATCAGCATACCAAAGAGATATCTGCACTCTCATGTTTATTGCAGCACTATTTGCAATAGCCAAAATATAGAATCAATCTAAGTGTCCATCAATGAATGAATGGATAAAAGAAACGTGATATATATATACACAATGGAATATTATTCAGCCATAAAAAAGAATGAAATACAGTAATTTACAGCAACCTGGATAAAACTGGAGCACATTATGTTAAGTGAAATAAGCCATGCACCAAAAGACAAATATCGCATGTTCTCACTCATGTGGGGGCTGAAAAAGTGGATCTCATGGTGGTAGAGACAGAATGATGGTTACCAAAGGGCAGAAAGTGTAGAGAGGAGGGGAGATGAAGAGAGGTCGGTTAGTGAGTATAAAAATACAGTTAGATAAAAGAAATAAGTTCCAGTGTCCAATAGCACAGTAGAGTGACTATAGTTAAAAATAATTGATTGTATATTTCAAAATAGCTAGAAAAGAAGATTTGGGATATTCCAAATACAAAGAAATGATGAATGTTTGAGGTGATGGATATCCTAATTACCCTGATTTGATCATTACACATTGTATGCATGTATCAAAATATCACATGTGCCTCATAAATATGTACAATTATGTATCAATGAGAAATGTATATAAATATAAGATCTAGACTTATTGACTCTCTTTTCTTGGTCTTCTTGGTATATTGTATATATCATAATCTCAGGATTATCTTAGACCTCAAGAATTTTTTCCTTTATAAAAATTACATTCATGCATTTCGAGAAACCAAATGCAGCATTTGCTGATTTCTTTGGAAATGTGCTATATCTTTAGAGATATTTTGTCTAAAATTTCTGAATGACTTTATTATCTTTGTTTTACATGTCATCAGATCTTTTAAATTTCAAAATTATCAGTAATAAATTAACCACAGCCATATGTCCTTACTACCTACAGAGGTTTTCGTTTTGCTCTGTGTCCCTGAGGTGATGCTATAAAGTGCAAGCCAGGGTTTATGTCTTAATTAAAGAAGCACCATCTGAGAGTCTCATGGAAAAGGACAGTACCAGGTACCTCAAACTAATGACATTTCAAAGAACAGACCCTTAGGTACAATCTTCTGATACAACATCCCTTAGACAATTCTTGCACTGTACCAGTGGGTCTGAGCCTAGAATTCTTTCTAGAACTCTTTTTAGTTGATAAGCAGATGGCTTCATGAGATTGCCTGCAGGAGGTCCAGAGGAATAAGAATTAATGACAGGACCGATAAGCTAATGAGAGAAATTTTACTTTGGTTAGCTGGGATATTGTTGATTTTGTTTTAATATTCTATTTTCTGGATCTATAAGAAAGCCATTTTTCTTTCTTCTTACACTTCCATAACCCACAAAAATATAGTAAACTCTGCTTTTGTAAACTGAAATGAAACAGATTTTAAATGATATCTGATTCTCACTGAATCCCCAGAATTCAGAAACAAAGGGTTTCTTTACTTTTCATGGCAATACAGTTACTTGCATAATTTTAGCAAGAATTGGTCTTCCTTTTCACCAGGATATAATTTGAAAAATTGATTATGGAATCAAGGCCTTATCTGAAGTATCATATTGGAGAATGGTGTTCATTTAATCAGATATGACCACCACTTTGTTTTAAGCAGCAAAGGTCAGAACTAATTACTTAGGGAACGAAGGCCTACAAAACTCTCCAGGAAAGCTGGTCTGCTTCCTGGTGACAGGGTCCCAGATTTTCAAGTGGTTAAGAAGGTCACTCCCTAGCTGATTAAGAATGTTAGGATTTTTGGGGACCTTAAGAAGAGAGGAACTCACCCAAATTCATAAGTAAGCCAGATGAAATTTGGCATAGAGTTTCTTGGAATTGGTTTCCTAGTCTCAGGATAGTAAATAGCAATTTTTAAATCCATCTGAGATTACTCACGAAAACACCCAGACAGAAGTGAATTTTGTGACATTAGTAGTTGTTCAATACTGTATGGCTCAAGATTTGCAAAGATTTGCAAAATTAAGGAAGATTTTATGTTAATTAATACCCTTGCTGCATCTATGTAAATGATCAGGCTAAACATAATTGAAATCAGACTTATTTTGTGCTCAATAACTTTCTTTGAGATTATATAATCACAAGGGGAGGTGGAAAGACTGGAAGGAAAAACTCTAGAAGACTTTCAAATGTACCAAAAAGTACCAAAAAGATTACTGAATGTTTCCATTGCAAAACTATGTGTGGTCTAGATTATACCACTTTGGTTTACGATTCTATGCAGTTTAAACCTTTCATTGTCTTTGAGCTATTTTACAACTCTGTAAGCTATAAAAAGAAAATGATAGCTATGTAAATAATTCTTGTCTATAAACATGCAAATTAACCCTGTCTGGTGGAGGAACAACCAATCCACACCACCCCCATTTGGAAAAAGCCAGTTTTGCATTTATTTCTAAATTCATTTCATGACCTACATATGTCTCCGTTCTTTGGATTCTCCTTTGAACTAGTTGTAACATCTTACTGATTTCCTCATTAATTTATAACTTAAATAAAATATTTGTCACATGTTCACTTTGTATATTTATTTGACAGTCATGGTCATATCTTTAAAAAATTATCCATTAACATGTTAAATTCTTTGTTTTTGTGGTGTAAACTCTATTATGTTTATTATTTATACAAAATTATAAAAGAGTTGAATTGTCAACAGTTAACTGATTGACATAATGTTAATTTAGTAGACACTCAATTAAGCATTTATTGAATTTTGCTTCTTATCTCAGAGTTAACAATTTTAGGTCTCAAATATTCTTGCAGGTACTTGAAAAGTTCTTAATCCCTAGGTACCATGTATGGGGTCAAAATTAATAAAACAACAGTGTAGTCAATAAATGCTTATTGATTGAATAAGTGAATTATAAATAATATCTACAATTTTGGTGACTTCTCAAGTGGCATATGCTCATATACATCCCAGAAATAAGGAATACAATATGAAAAACAAATTATTAGTAAGATTTGTGGGAAATTATTATTATTAGTGCCATTTGATAGATGAGGAATGAGCTAAATGAGGTTGAATAGCTAGCCTGTCATTGCACAGTTTCAAGTGCCAGAAGCAATATTTGAACTCTGGTCTTTGACCACAGAGTCTATAGATTTTCACTACTCAGGTATGGTGTTGGGTCTTACGCGTCTTCTGAGGAAATCCCATCATGGTGATTCAAACCTTTTCCTTTTTGCACTTCTGTGGTCGGGCCCTATTATCCTTGTTCTTGGCTAAGGAGACATCCTACTGGAAAGCACAGTGCTTACGGGCCTTGGATTTCAAGATCTGCAAGCCTGGGTAAAATGCCAGAAGCTATGTATTCTTGAGCAAGTTACTTAATCTCTCTATTAAAATAAGAATATTAATAACATCTAACCTGAAGGGTGTTGAGAAGGAAAAATGAGACCACGCATATAACAGGTTGGCACAGTTCCTGGTATGGGGTGAGTGCGCAGTGAGCAGTAGTCGTGGTCACAGGTGCCTCCAGATTTCTGCTTCTCTGTGGCCTCCGAACCCGCAGCAGTAGTCAGGGCTCTAGGGATTGGATCAGCAAGGAGGAAATGGTGGGAGGAAGACACGATTTGCATAAGCATTTACATTTTATGAAAACTCTTTTCATTTCACAATGGAACAAGTCTTTTGAAGCAAGGCAGTACAATCTAGTGACAATTTAAACAAATTCAAATTGGAAAGTTACAAAGGAGATTGCAGAGGGAAACAGGAGTTGAGCCTTAATGGGTCCAAATCCCAGTGGCCCTGAGCCAAGCAGGCTCCATATTGGCCCATGCTGAGCCGGAGCCTTCTCCAGGGCTCAGCAGTAGCTGGGAAGTGTGAGGAGAGAAGATCACAGGGCATTTGTGGGGACATACACCAAGGCAAATGCTGAGTCCGGGTCCCCATCTCTGTTCTTGAGGAAGTTATTTGTCAACAAAAGGAATAAAACCTATGAGGGGCTTGTGATGGTGAAAAAATGCGTGTCTCTAATGGGCACAAATTCCTAAAATAAAGCTCAGTAAAGCAGCCACTGTGTCTTCAGTTGCTTTTGTGGATCCCCCTGGCCATAGCTACTGTGTTCTACATCAGGGGGCTCTGGGTAAGTGCTGGCTTCCTGAGGGAGATGCATGAGGTGGGTGGGCAGAGAAGGTGGGGGTCTTCACCCTTTTCTGGGTGAGCGGGATTATGACCTGCACTGTCATAGCACTGGCCTTGCTGTACCCAGTAACTGTCTGTGGAAAGAGTTTGGGACTATTCGGGAAGGGCTGGGGGTGGTGGGGGAGACAGGGCATCACGCAGGCGCAGAACAGGACCCTAACTTGAACCACACCCTCCAGCGACGTCTTCCAGACCCACCAGATCCCACCCCAGCAGTCGAGACTTGGACCTGAAAATGCATCCCTGGCAGGTGCAGTGAGGCGCAGGGAAGGGCCTGGGCCTTGTCGGGCACCAGCAAGACCCTGGGTGCAAACGCGACACTGCTGTTTGCCAGCAGCGTCCTCACTTACCTCCCTTCTCGAAGCTGCAGTTTCTTCATGTCCAAATTAAGGTTAATCATACAGCTCCCATAAGGCTGTGGTAGGATTAATGAGGTAAGTAAATGGAGATTGGAAACACGTGCCTTGCAGGGCGTTTTGCGATGAAGTGAGATAATATAGGAAAACCCAGGCCTGGTACCTGGCGCTAACAGGCCCTCAACTGCAGCTGGGTTGGTTTGAGAGTGGCAATAATTCACCCCTCTCCCTGTTCATGATCTGAGCCAACTGAGATACAGAAAAAATACAGACCAACATACTAGCTTTGTAGCCGGTAGGGACAGATAAGCGACCTGAAGCCAAGGGGGCTTCCTAACATTTTGCCCCGGAATCAGCAAGGACAGGAAGAGTCCCTGCAATGCTGTTTCCTCCTAGGAAGCAGAGCTAACGTTCCTGTATGGAAACATGAGGACAGGGGAGTTAGCTTCTTCCTAACAATGATATAGAGAACTACCCCTCGGACAGGTAGCATACATTATTAAAAACATCCCACAGCTGTACAGGCATTCATTTGCCTTCTTAATTCAAGTCCTAACTTGTGGTCCTAAAACACATACAGCACTCACCCGTGTGTTAACATCTTAACAAGGAATGTCTTCTCCGATCAGCTTTTCAAAGAACACAGGATTCCTGAGTGCTGATCAATTTCTCTTCCCTGCACTTAAGCCACACGCACAGACTTTCTATTTCCATCAGCAACCCTATAAATATCACAGTAACATTTGAAGTACATCCTTAGGTTTTCTCTCCACATCTGCTGTCCCTAAGGATCAGGTGGGGTGTAGGAAAAAGGATGGAAACCATGTTCCAGGCGGCCTCCCCTGCCCTCTTCAGTAAATGCGGATGTCCCACCATAAGCCTGGCACGGGATTGGGCCCGGCTCCTTCTGGAGCTGTCAATTTGAACTTTCTATTTAACGTTAGGTTATTTCAGATCTTCTAGGTTATCCTCGAAACTCTGGATGAGCATGAGAGCTCACACCCCCTTGACGTCTATATGACACCTCCTACTTTACATAGACCATAGGAACCACCATCTGGAAAGCCCTTCAGCATCACATATTCAAAGCTACCATCCACCCACACCTGCGTGCGTCCTCACTTCCTTTCCCTCTACTATAATAAAGTTCCATCTAGAGCAATTTAAGGCAAGTTCTTCCATATATGTTTGGATGGCGTCACCCCTGCCATCTCAGGAATCTTTACTTTTCAGTGATCCTTTTTCTCTTGTGTACATGCAAGCTCTGTATTTCCACTGAACTTTCCTGATGAGTGCTCTCTCACTAAAAAAAAGAAAAAAATACTCTTGCTCACCCCAACCTCCCCCTCCAACTCGTACCTGACCTCTCCCTTCCCTGTCACAGCTAAACATCCCAAGAGTGTTGTCCAGGCCCACTGATGGCATCTGCTCACCTTACTCCATCCTCAGCACACTCCAATCTGGTTCTTGGCTCCACCAAAATAACTCACGCAAAGTTTATCACCAATGGTCTCCAAATTGCTAAATCCAGTGGACGGTTTCTAATCCTCAGCTCGTTTCAGCTCCCAGTAGCAGGTCAGACTTGAAGCCTCCCTTCAATATCTCAAGACAACTGACTTCACAGCCTTGGCCCTGAGCTGATCCCGGTCTTGCTCCCCCAGGCTCAGAAGTGATCCCATTATGTAACCAGCTGCACGGGCCAGGGCTGATGTGTAGCCATTCACAGCACCCCTTTCTCCCTTACCCTCCACATCTAATTCACCAGCAAGCATACTGATTTAGCTTTCTAAGTATTTCTTAAGTCCGTCCATTTCTTTCCATTTCCCTGCTACCACTCTCCGAGTCCCCATCTTCTTTCACCTGGTCAGCACTGACTTCTTAAGCAGTCTTCCTCTCACACCCTTTTTCCTGAGTGAACAAAAGCTGAGTGATTTTTTTTTTAAATGTAAATCTGGTTTTCTCTCTCTCCCTCTCTCCGTTTCACCTACATACACACACACTCACTCTCATACTTTTTAAAACTCTTCAGTGGCTTTCCATTGCTCTTAGAATCCAGATCCAAATCCTTAATATGGCTCATAAGATCCAGCAGAGTCTAGGCCCTGTAGGGCCACCATGTTGTCTAATTCCAGAGGCCACCATTCATATCATAGTCTGGGTGAAGGCTCCCCTTGAAGATGTGCAGTGCGTAGCCTGCACAGCTGTATACTAGGTCCTGGGCCCTGGCCTATCTCTCTAGTCTTATACTGTACCAGCCTTGCCCTTGTTCCCTGCACTCAGCCACACTCTGATTTCTAAATGTGTCCTGCTCACTCCAACCAACAGTGTCCTTCTCTACCTGGTACACTCTCCTCCCCACCCCCAATTCCTTCTCTTGGTTAATTTTCAATCAAAAGTCACTTCCTCGGGCAAGCCATTAGTTTTGGTCAGAGTCCCAGCAAGAAACAGACAGCACACTCCAAGAGGGAGATTGAAGGGTGTTTAATGAAGACACAAGTTCTGGGGTGAGGACAGGGTTAAGGGAAACCAACAAGGGCTGGCAAAGCACCCTGGGCTGGAAGCTGTTGCCACCCCTAGATCTGAAGGGGCAAGGGGGGGGGAGTTGTGGCTGTAGAAGAGAGGGGTCTCCTGACAGGACTGTGACCCCCAGACAGGAGCACAACACTGCCAAACTGCAGCCCAGCAGGGACGGGGCCAGGGTGGAAATACCTCCACCTCTCTCCCCTTCCATGCTCTGACCTCCTGCTGCCGTCTCCCATTGGCCAAACCCGCCCAAAAGCCAGAGGGCAAGAGAGCCCAGGGTTGCCCTACAGGAGTCAGAGCAACTTGAAGAGGAGGGGAGAGGATCTGGAGGGTGGGTGGAAAGTACCCTGCAAACCTTCTCTCCTTCCCCACTAACTCAGCGTTCTTTGATCCACGCTGCTCTCACACAGCATTCTCCTCCTTCAGAATGACCCTACGCATTTGTGATTATGTTTCCTTCTGTTGTTATTTGATTAATATCAAAGTAAATCAGGAAATTATTAATTATTTGATATACATAATTCTGCATATCGAATTAGGGACATGATGCGTTCATAAGCTCACGAGGGCAGGTACCACTGGATTCCTGGCGCCTGGCACAGTACCTGGTGTGAGGTGGGAGCTGCGCGAGCATCTGCTGAATGAACAACCATCATCGTTAACTGCTGATTATGTGATGCTTATACACTCCCGCCCAGTGCGTGGAGACTAGGGGAGGGCCGGCATTAATTGGAAGGGGAGGGACCAGGGTGATGCTGAGAGCACCGAGGAGGGTCATTACCAGAGTGTCAGGGAAGCCCAGAAGCTTCGCCGCCACATTTGATCCAAAGCCTTAATGAAGCCTCTGAACCAAAGCTCTGGCTTTTCTTCTGCCCCACGGACAGAAATGGCGGGAGGTTCTGTCTGGAAAAGGCAGTGGGGAGAGGGGGGGATATAAAACAAAGGAAGTACGTCAGAACTCGGTCTCAAACAACCTGTGTCCCCGCCCGCTCTGACACTTTGACATGTGTGACCTGAATACTCCTGCCACTCCCTGATCTCAGTCTCCGCATCTAGCAAACAGGAAAAGCGATGGAACTCCCCATTAAGGTTGCTGGGAGGACTGCAAGAGGTCACGTGTCATGTGAACGGTACTTTATAAACTCTGAAGTTCCAGACAATTGTCGATCCTGAGGTTTCAGAAGCACAGAAGACACTTTTAGTAACGCTCATTTTCTAATCCCTGCTGGGGAGGGCACTCATCCTGGAAGCAAAACATTCACTACTGTCACTCCCAAGCCTCATGGGACCTTGCTGACCAGGGCAGTTCCTTGGAGTGGCTCTTCCCCAGTGGCAACAGGGATCACTATTGTGAACATACGACTCCCTCCCTCCAAAATCAAGAAAATTTCTTGCTGCTTCTCACCATACCGCCTTCCTCAGCCTGAGAGAAGCTCCCAAGGGCCAGTCAGAATTATGAATATCACCCCTACTTGTCTATAAGCACACGCAAAAGACATCTTGCCTCAATTTGTCCACGAATAACATTTGCTATTTACGAACCTGCAGTTAGGAAAGTGTGAAGTCATCATTTCCAGGCGTGATGGATGAGCGTGCAGCAATGGCGAGCCACCCCAATACTTGCTTCTTTCTCACGGACAATTATCCCTATCCCTGTCATTGCGACACAATATCTCTAAAAGGCAGAAGGATTCTTTATTTCTTTTTTTCTTTCTTTCTTTTTCTTCTTCATGGTTGATCCTTCCTGTGGGTTTCTGGTAAGTCCCAAAGTGATTGTGGATTTCCTTCCCTCTCCAAACAGATGGCTCCGTGCCATTAACTTTGTAATTTCATCTTTGAAAAAATCTAATCTTTGTATTCCCTTCTCTTCTTCCCTTAACTTTTTAATAACACGGGCATGTCAGAACAGAAATTGCTTCTGGTCTGGAGCAGGCTGTGCTATCCGTGGCATGTATATTGCCGAAGCTGGGGTGGCTGCACTCTGACTTGACAAACCCCATCAGGATACGAGAGCTCTGAAGATGCTCGTCCTTATCTAGGTCTCACAGTTGTTAGGGAAGTAGGAACGGTATTGATGTGTATGTATCTCCTCACAGTTCACACCAAGGAAAAAAAGAAAGAGAGAGAGAGAGATCCCTGACATTTATCTGTTAAACAAGACATGTGAGAAGCCAAATGCCGCCTGACAGGACAAATATTTACTGTGCCTGCAAACAGCCCTGAATGTCAGTCCAGGGAACACGAAGACTCTGATCCGAAGCTGATCAGCGTCCAATGGAGATACCAGGTCCCAAGAGCGGAGGATTAAGGACATTATTTAACGCTGAACCATATACAAGATTTGTCTTGTTGGCCCTATATTCCAAACTGGGCATTTTATTTTCATTCCCTGGGTTCTCTGCAGGCTCGTGTTCTTTAGAGCAAGTGGCCGTGAGACCTTTTCATTCCCCTGCACTCTGATCTCCAGGCCGATCCTTCACGCAGCAGTCAGATGGGTCACAGGGTTGCGGAGCTCGTGTGAAGATTTGCTGGTTCTCCTCCAGAAGGAAAATTGGACTCCTGAAGACCCACGGGAGCATCGCTGCTAAAAGTGAGCCGAGAGATGACAGACTCATCTAGGGATGTGGCTGGGAAAGGCACTCCAGGCATCATTGCATCAGAGTCGCGCACAAACCACCTAGAGGACGGTGGGGGAGAAGTCCCGCTAACGAGCTTGGCGGGTATTCTGTGGCTCGTGGAGAAGTCGTGCTTACTTCAGTAGCATCACGCGTGTTGTTTTAGACAGAAATGTCTGATGAACGACCTCCTAGAGCGACGGTGCTTAATCGACACTGGCCACGAAGGACTTTGAAAAGTTTTATCTTCTGCTTTTCATATAAAATACTTCAAGTCCTGCGGCTACAGGCAATGTTTGGGAATAACTCTTTATCTTCCGCCCCCAACTCTGTGTTTCCTAGCTGACCTTTTTCAAGGAAGCAGTGCACGTCCGCGGCCAGCCGTTAGTTCCGATGCTTCTTGTTGTGATTCTACCGAGCAAGCTATTTAACCTCTCATGCCTCAGTTTCCTCAGCTACCTAGGATACTGGGGAGGAATTAAATGCGAGCATGTGTCTAAAGCTCTTATATGGCTTGGGATTTTTGAAGCAAGCACTCATTAAATGTCAGCTCTCATTATTATCATTTTGACAAATGCCAGCTTGTCACCGCTGAGTGAGGAGTTGAGGGCTTTCTTCTTGCCTTGGTCAGGATAATGAGGGCCGGGTCCAGCAGATACAATAGTGGCCCCCAAACATGTCCACCTCCTAATCCCCAGAACCTGTGAATGTCACCTTACATAGCAAGAGGGACTTTGCAGATGTGATTAACTTAAGGACCTTGTGATGAGTATCCAAGTGAGCCGAGTGTGAGCACAAGGGTCCTTATGAGAGGGAGGCAAAGGGTCAAAGCCAGGAGAAGATGTGAAGACAAAAGCAGAACTCAGAAAAGAGAGAAGAGGCTACACTGCTGGCCGTGAAGATGGAAGAGGGGGCCACAAGCCATGGAACGCAGGCAGCCTCTAGAAACCGGAAAAGACAAGAAAATGGAATCTCGTCTCGAGCCTTCAGAAGGAACACAGCCCTGCCCAGACCTTGATTTTGGACCAATGAGACTTCTGACCTCCAGAACCATAAGACAATAAATTTGTGTCATTTTAAGCCGCTAAATTTCAGCAGCCCTAGGAAACAAACGCAGTGGTAACGGTGCAGACTTGCAGGTCCAATCGGGAGCAGAGGCAGGAACACAAAGGAAATTCTGCAGGGGCAGCCATGGGATGGGGGCTCCGTCCCACCAGAGAGCTTCCCAGGGAGGCCTCGGCCCGCAGGGAACAGCAGCTACGGGTCATCCCTGTGGAGTCTTGGTGTCAGTGGAGGCACAGCTCAAGGCCTCGGGGAGCATGCGGAGCAGTTGGGGGACAAGCTCGCCGTAGGGACATCTCAAAGTGGAAGATGGGAAGTGAGAACTGAAAGTCCTTTAGAGGACAGGGCTGTGGCTGCTCTCTCCTCAGAGAACCTCAGAGGAAGGGGCCGGAGAGGAAGGTGTGGCCAAGCTGTGGACTCAGCTTCCGTGTCCTGCTTTTGAATTCCTGCGATAAAGAGACCCCTTGCACGCAGGGCTCAGGAGACGCAGTCTCGCCTCTCCATAGTCTCTGTGCTTTTTTCCTCCCCCCCACAGGCCAGTACTCAAAAATACTTACTGAATGGATGAAGGAAAGAAGGAGTGAAGGAATGAATGGACAGGTAAAAAGAACCCAAATGTTATTATCACAAAATATCATCGTTTCCCTTGGCTTGGAGGTGGGGATGGAAAGCTGGGAGTGAGATGGAGTTTGGGAAAAGATCCTTTTTATCTTTTAATCTTCCTAGGAAGGGCCTGACTGAGCAAATCCCCTCCCTGCAGCCAGAGACACTGGCAGGTGTCCTTGGGCCCAGAATAGAAAGGAGGGTCCGAGCCCTGGTGGCTGCCGCTGTAGTTGGTATGCAGGCAAGTGCTCCCAGTGCATCGGAAATCTGAGGGGGTGGATGCTAATAACCTATAATCAGTCTTGCATTTGCCAACAGCCAAAAGAAAAATGAACCTTTAATTGAGCAAGATTTGGCATCAATCAAGGATGAGCCTTTAGTCAGGCAAAGCCGACAGATTACTGAGCTGGACACCAACTGTGAGAATTGCTCTCTGCTGGGGCGAAGAACGCAAGGTGCGGCTGAGTGGCATATCTTATGGGGCCCAGGACCATAGCTCACTGGGGAAAAAACACCTCTTCATATCTGTTTTTCAAGTCCTCTTCAGTTTCCTTTTTTTAAGTTATGTTCCAGCAGAGTTTAACTTATTTTGCAACTCCAAGCCCCTCACAGAAGTTTTGTGTTTTATTGTATGCCGATGGTAGTCTCTAAGAAGCAGGTGGATACTGATGGCAGATTCCTAGCACCCAGCCAGAGAGCTGGGAGGAAGAGGAGCTGGAAGTAACAGTCAGAGGCCAGCGAATCCTGGCAAGGTGCCAACACTGGCAGTGGCACACATTTTGGACCTTCCTAAATCCCCACCTAAAAACGGACAGAGCTTCTAAGTAGCAACACTAAAAAACCTGGCAATGGACAACATTTATCACAAAACTAGCTGATGCCGTATCCCCACAAACCCCAAATACAAGCAGATTGGGATAAACCATCAACAGCTACAAGCCCCGAGCTCTCTGGGCATCTGTGAGGGAGCAGAGGGAACACCTGGGGCTGCCACAGACCTAGAACGGGAGAACCCCCTCCCCACAAACAGCTGAGACGGGAAGCACCACAGACGCAGAGCTGCAACCAGGACGGGCTTTGCCCAGTCTGGTGGGGAAGGGCAAGGGATCCACAGTCAGCTCTGAACTACAGACTTGTGAAACTGACCAGCCAGGACAGGGCCCTCTAACGAGAAAATTGCAAGGAGGGAAATCAAAACTGAGCTTGAATGGGCTGCAGACTGATTCAACCTGCCCACAAAACAGATGAAAATCCAGTGGCAGACAGCTGTGCTGACAACCCTCCCTCCCACCTGCTTAGGTGTCTGGCTCACTTCCCAGGCCCTCCCATTGCTCTCGGGTCATCGCTCTGTGGACTTGTGTGAACACAGTCCTGCAGCTCCAACACTCGCTCTCTTTCAGACATGGTTTTGCATTCACCCCTTAGCTTCATGCGTAATTCCAATCAATGCACCCTAATTCTACCCTCTGGAGCTGCAAAGAAGTCTCCTCCTCCATAGGACAGGTTTCAAATATGTGACAACAACTCTCAGAAGCCCTCTAAAAACACCTCTTTTTCAGGCCAAGCATTTCCAGTTTCTTCAAAAGCTCCCTCTGGGATGTGGCTTCCAGAATCCTTGGTCATGGTCACTTGCCTCTGGGCTTGTTGCAGTTCAGAGAAGGAACATGGTGTGGTAGGAAAAAAACACTGGTCCTGGTGCCAGAGAGCTTGTGTTTCAGTTCTGGAACTGCTACTTCCTGGCCAGCCTGTTATCCTCTCTGAGCCTCAGTTTTCTCATCTGCACTGTGGGTATAATGTTAAATCATAGGTTTACTGTAAGGCTCAGTGAGGTAATAAATGTATCCTCTTTGAGAATTGAAGGGCATGGGAAAAAATATACATAAATGTTTGAATCATATCTGTCAAAGTGTAACATCAGTGGCACCCCATGTTGCATTTCTGGAAGAGATCATTCGAGGAGGGATTTATTTAGAGGAGGATGTAATAGGACTGTCCTCTTCCTGTTCTAGTTGGGAAGCTTCTCTAATTCAGTTTAAGTTACACAAACTTGGCAGGTCCTTATTGAGCTGGCAGTCAACTGAGCAAGAGCCACTCCATTTACTTTAGGCTCTTAACTGTCTTAGACAAGGTCGTGCATAACACCACACATCACCTTAATGAAGAGAGCTGCTCCCAGCCCCATACAAAGGGCCTCCCGCGCTGAATTAGATGGGCCCATCATTCTTTCTCCAGTATTTTACCTGGGAGGAGACAGTAGAGATTATTTTTCCTCATTTAAAAACATTCTAGTCATGTACACCCAATCCTCATTTTCCTCAGTATCTTTCTGTCAATCTTCAACCCAAGAACCAACCTGAAACTAAGTTCTTCTCATCTGTGGGATAATCTATCTCTTCCAGATAATAAACTCATAGACCCACTGTAGGATATCCCACATCCTTTTTCTTGACCTAGATTTATGTCTTTCAAATTTCACAGGCTATCCCCACCAACATGCCAACATTGTGAGACAGTCCACCACCGGGCCCATGGATTCTTGATTGTTCCTTAATTAGTGCTCTAAAATTCAGCCTTCTTTTAAAGTCGGCAATAAAGTTTTAGAAAATGCATTTGATTAGCTGTTTTAATGAAAGGGTACTTTAAAAAATAAGAGGCTAAGCATGTTATTCGCTTTGTTTCAATAAGCTGAACCTCCTGGGAGCCTGACTACTTGGCTCGGGGGCCGAATCAACGGGCCAAGACCCATGTGGTGTCGGTTACCTTGGGCTGCCAGGCAAGAACATGGAAAGAAATTAACAGCCTCATGGGGACTAATGTTGAAAATCAAAACATTCTCGTTTTATTGGGGTCATTTGTCCTCTCATGGTCTGAGAATGCACAGAAGCTTTCAAATCTATACTTTTTTCATACACATACTTCCAGATATATGATTACCCTTTTACCCAACAAGAATAGTAACTTCACACGTATTATCACTGAAAGGGTGACAACAATTTATTGGTGGGTATCAACACCTTCCAGTCACAGGGAGACAATCACAGTAAGGAATAGATTATCGCCTTGTAAGACTTCAAAGAGAAAAGAAGTTGGTGATTAACAAACACTGGGCTCTTGTTAACAGTCCCACCGGTGGAAGGTCCCGAGTGATGTTGATCAACCAAACCAACATAGGCATTTGACTAGCTGAGTACATCAAAGACACGCGTGATACTTACAGCCATGTGGCCAGATCCAGAACTCAGTTGGATGCATGTTAACACAAAATGTGTTTACCAAATGTCCCAGGTGAGATGGGTGGATTTTCACTGTTCCAGTCTCCTGCCTCCCTGGCGCTCCTTGTGTCTTTTGTACTTTGTAGTTTATGATTTCAGAGAGCTGTCTTTAAATCGTTTGGCCTACAGGGTATCTCCCAATGAGACTGCAAGTTCTGGGAATACAAGAACCAGGTCTTCAGATTCCTTTCTTTCCCCACTCAGCTCTTAGTCCCAAGCCTTTCACAAAGCAAACACCCCCAATAGACATAGATCGGATGGCCTCATGTGGACTCAGAGATATCTGCACGATGGATGTCAGTCTTGAGTTGCATGGCCCTGCATGAACGGAACTGTGAAGAGGGAGGGGCCGGGGCTTGGAGTCTTTCCTGCAAAACCATCTGTCCCTACACTGACTACAGATTCTGTGATTTATTCGTCCTTTGATATATTTTTGCCCTGGCTATATTTTTTTTTTAATCATGCCATTAGGGCTTTGTTAATCTTTCAGGTAGTGGGTTGAAGAGATAACCCTTTCTAAATTGCCAGCATTCTAGAGAGTCATGGGTTTGAGGCCAAAGGCCCTCCTGTACAAGAGAGGTCAAGTGTGGTTGTTCACTCAAGAAGCAGAGCAGGGTAAGCCGCTTGCCCCCAATCAGAGACGGTCCCACCGTGTGAAGTGCCAAGAAGCCTGCTTTTGATTTGTGGCAGCCTGTAACCTGGCCATTGCTTGAGGTCTGAGTCTTACTATTTTTCTCCCATTTTCCAAGTGAATACTTATTTAAATTTTATAACCACCTGGTTGTAAAGTCCTAGGGATTTCAAGGAAGAAAAAAACAGGTCAGCTCGAAGTTAAAGAAGATAAATGAGCACAGACTGTGGGAACAAGAGCTGATTTCTGCTGAAGACTCAGCTAACCTTGTGTTATGGGGGCACCAGCCTGACTGCCTGAGACAGCTGGCTCTGTGCTGAAACTGGACACACCTGGAAATGACCACTTTGCAGTTCGCTTGGCCTCTTCCCTATGGCCAGACCTCACTGCCTTGCCTTATATAAACCACAAACGCAAACATTTCCGGCCAAAGACCATGATCTACCTGGCTTAGCACATCCATGACAATGACTTCACTGTCAAGGATGGGCTACACGTGCATAAAGAGATCCCAAACATACAGTAGGAGCATGCTACCGGTCAAGACGGGCTCATCACCCTCAGTCACTCTCCCTTAGTGTGCCTTTGGCCAAGTACAGTATGACAACAGAAACTGCTTCACCCAGAGTCCCTTTACGACTGGCTAGCAGCCGCTCAGTGGTCCGTGTCAGGACTGTCTCAAGACAGTTAACAGACAGTGGTCACTGGTTAAGTTGACCAGGGCTTGGCCTCAAAGATCCCAAGACTAGAGCCTGGAATGAGGGTGAAGGGTCGTGTTCCCACTCTCCTCACCATTGTTTGCAGGGAATTTGGAAGCTCGCTTTCATCAGACACACAGACCTATCAATCCCCTTTATAAAGACTGAGTCCAATGGGCTCCTGGGACACATCCTGGCTGATAGGTTTGTTAAAAGTTTGAGAAAACAAATAAGCAAAAGTAATCAAACCAAATAAACAAAACCAAAAGGACTGCCCTCTTCTCGACCTGAGTGTTTCCTACACCCGCACCCAGGAGCTCTCCTCCACCAGAGCCTGGCCCTGAGCCTGAGTCTAGTTGTACCGTTGCTAGTGACTGTCTATGTCCCAAGCTGACACTGTTGCAAGAAGCATCACTTCTGTCTACCCTAAACCACCTTCCGGTAGCAAAACAATCAAGCAGTACAATGAGTACCCACCCAATTAGTGTGATCACCCAAACATCGCAGATGAGTGAGCCCAAGACAGAGAAGGGCAGCCCCTTCAGCACGATGGCATTGGCAGTTGAAGGAAAGAACATTGGCATCACAGTTTCAAGACGTGGGCAATGTGACCTACACTAGAGGGCAGAGCACAGGTGAAAGGCATTCAGGTAAGGTACCACGCCATTCATAATTGAACTTGATTGTGGCTCTGGCTCAAGAATGTTTTACCTCGTACAGTGGCACACACCTGATATTTCAGAATTTGGGGGATAGTCATAATGAAAGCAGTGACATGGTTTCTGTGATTTTTCTTTGGAGAAAAAAATAGAATATGAGGTCATACCAAAGAGGAATCATTTGGCTGTACAGAAACCACTCATGAAAATTAAAATAGAGAGAAATTTATTCTGAAGATTTGGGTTAAATGGATCCAAGGAGGAGATGACTATGTAGATTCTGGGGCCAGGATCATTCTGAGGCCTCTGCAGAGGAAGCCGAACCTTCACCCTAGGGCCTGTGCATTGATCCCACTCTGCCTCCTGAGGCCTCCCTCTTCGCTTTTCAAGAGGAATTTGATTGGCTTCTAGCCAGTCTGGAGTGGTTCCTTTTCGGTTGACTGTGAATGGTGAGAAGGCGAATGTTTGGTGGAAGGACTACACTTGGCTGGGTGGAGCAAGGTAAGTCCCCTAAGAAGAGAGTGTGGAGACAGGAGAAGACCAGCAATTCACCTGCAGAATGCCCCTCCTATTGCACCCCTTAGCCATGGGGCCAGATTTTTATTTGCATCTCATCAATATGAATCAGAAGGGAGACCAGGCCCCTCCCCATTGGTGCATAGATCATCCGGGAAAGCTGGAATGGGGATCAGAGAGAAAAGGCAAGAAGATATGACATTGCAGATTAATTAAGTGTCTTCCAAGAGCAGACTCCCCTGCCTCCCTCAGACCCTGTCTCAACTGTGTTCCCACCCAGGGGAATGGCTAATTGATGGGAGGTCAGTGCATTTATCTAATCTCACTCCAATTTATCAGAGAGGCAAGAAGGGCAAGGCAGGAGTGGCTGGTTGACACACTATTATGCAATCATCTGGAAATCTAATTTGTGGAACCGGTAGCCATCTGTTCCATGGGTAATATGCCAAGGTACCTGCCAACAGCAGAACAAGCTTTCTGCTGTTCGGGTAACTAATTGCATCTACGGGACCAACACAGCATGAGACTCAACTCATGGAACATGCTCTTCCACTAAAATTACCACTTTTGCTTTGGTTTTTCTTTGAGAGCCAGCATGCATACTGTAGAGTTTCCGACATTGCAACAGAAGGGTAAGAGAGGCTGGGGCAGCCCTGTATCCCCGACATGTGATAGGACAGCCGGTGGAAGGGACAGCACATTCCTGGAGCTGTGCAGGAGAGCATGTTTGGCCCTGGTTCATTTTTCCTTTCTGAGAAACAGGGAAGCTTCACTCGGTGTGAAGCTGGGAAAAGAGGTCAGGGCCTGGAAGTGCTTAAAAGTTGGTATCAGTGGTTCCTTTTATACCTTCTGAGATTTTTTTTTTCTTTTTTAAGAAAAAAACACCTTGTTAGAGACTAGAGGGTGTGGATGTGTGGATCATGCAGGAGGTATGAAATCTACATTTTTACCCTGTCACCTCGGCTGACATGGTGGCCAACAGTTGTATCGTTTAAAGTTAGAGTGTAAGTTCCTCCACTGTAATAAACTCCTCCTGGGAAAAGACCTCTTGTTGTTTGGTGTTACCCACAACAGCACCCTGCAGGAAGCGAGTCCACAGCAGGTGGATTCTCCACCACCTTCTGCACCCGCTACCCTCAGAGCCCTGTTCACCCATAGACAAGGGGGCCACAAAGAGCTGAGCAGACTTGATCCTAGGTTTTTGAAATGTTTGATAAGTTATCACGGAACAGATGTCTGATGGATATTTATTCTGCCTAAAGAAACTTAAGCTCCAAATCTAAGTGATGGTACATTTTTCATTGTTTTTTTTTCCCAAAGAATATATCAGCATCATCGAAAATGCACAAAAGAATACCAGGCATCATACAGACATTAGTATCCGCTCCTTCCGGCCTTCCTGTGGACTGCGGACAGATCTCTCATCATCTACCTGGGCTGTCTGCTGGGCTCTTTCCAAGCTCTCGTTAAACCGTATCATGCTGGATTGGCTCTGAGCTTTAGTGAAAAAACACTTCCTGTTTTCCTGACAAAGCAGTACCTAACACACTGCCCTTGTGTGATGAATACTTAGCGATTATCTTAGTGCAACCAAGAGGAAAAAACAGGGATTTAACCAGCAGGGGTGAGTATGCTTAGCACTCAAAGAGCTAAGCTGCTAATAAGCAGCAGGAAGCAAAGGCACTTCTGACTCTCTGGCCCTCCAGGGGTCAGCGAAAGGTGTTGCATCAAAGCCACTGCAGACGGGAGTTCCCTAACAGGCAGAACAGCCGTTTGGCTGGGCCCACTATGAAAGGTAAATAAAGAACATTCAAGAAGATTAAATCAGCTTTACAGAGATGTCTCCATTATCTATGGGAATAGAGTTTCCAGGTGATGTGGATAATCCCACAACACAAAATATTATAACTATCAGTTATGAAATGCATTCTATGAGTTTTTGGTGCTTTTTTTTAAACTTAAGAAGTGACTTTAGAGTACCTTTTTATTGTATATTGCTTAGACTTGGGCACATATGAGCTGGATGGCAAATGGCAGTGAAAGGAATGTTGGCCTAGGATTCAATTTAGTAAGATGTAAGAGGTAACATCTACCCCAGGAGTGTGCTGGTAACTGTCTAACAACTGGCTGTCCAACAAAAGGCCTGGTTTTTAGTGTTTGCCACTTTTAGTGGTGTAAATACTGCCATCATGGCTGATTTCATGGTACCAACATGATGTCACTGAACATAGAGTTGGGAAGAGATGTACATATATAGTATTTCTAGACAAATACAATATGCATAACAAAAAAACCTCCCAAGAGCATAGGTAATAGTAAAATATAGTCAAATAGTTTGGAAATAATGAGTCTTGAGTTTTATTACCTTTGTTTTAAATATAATTTATTTAAATGTGAGTTTCTACCATTTAATTTTGAATAATGACTCTGTTTAACAAGTGGCTCACAAATTTCCTGAAGATTTAACAAGCCTTTGCAGGCCTGTGTGATCCAGCCCAGCACACCATGGCAGCCTCCAGAACAGAGGCTGAATTCAGAAACCAGAACACTCACCAACTTTGGTGGGGCCTGGACTCTTATATTTTTGTATATCTGATACCATGATTACACTTAAAAAAATTAATCATTTTAGTAAATAGCAGTATGTCAAAAATACCATGTCAAGGAATACCTAAGGGGTATTTGTATGGCTTAACGTACTGTTTGAAACAAAATATTTATCAACAAAATTCTCAAATCAACATAACACTGATATCTAAAGACTTTCAATGACATTTAATATGTAATAGAAATTGCAGTGCTGGAAAATTGCACTCAAGCGACCTACTATTAACAGAACTCTAATCTTAACTCTAAATTTAACTAAACTTAAAACTTTAGGAGATTTTAAGAATAAATAGAAGTTTTTCAGGATCTCTTAAATTGTATTTTATTCTCAGTCTTATTGACAAAGCTGATAAAAACAAACTATGCCTCTTCTTATAGATATCTCTGAGAATATCTGATAATATTTCTTTTCGTACAAAGAGAAAAGAGGAAGAGTTTTCTCTCCAAGAGAGTTCAGACACAAATATATCTAAACAACAAGGCAGAATTGTCCTGTTTCTTTGTAGTCTATGTATTTGATCTGTAGAAGTCTCTTCCAACTCCAGAACTTGGTGAGTCTCCATTTCTATGTGAAGGGCCAAGAAATGCCTTTTTGAACAAGTTTTCCTTGGAAACCTTTTCCTTCAGTGATGACTGTGCCTCCTCAGTGAAGTTCTGCTGCTGTCGGGGTGACAGGTGCATGGAACAGGTGTCTTCTGCCTGGAAATATTCACAAGATCTGTCCTCTTCCACGCAGATAGTCACCATCAGAGGTGGTAAGAAGTGGCAAGAGAAATAGAAAGGAAATATCAGGCTAATGCTATTTTTTCTATTTCAGGAAATCTGTGACGCAGAGTCTCTTGGAGCTAACGTCAGACGACAAAGTAGAAGCTGATGATACGGAGCAAGACTCCAGGGATAATGCCCAAATGACTACTTTCGCCACCCTTTAGCTAAAAGAACCCGCAACTTCCCAGGCCAGGTGTGGCGAGGGGATCCCTCAATTCCATAATGTCAGTGTGGGTTCTGTTGCTTCTCCCACTTTCCCTGACTCTACATTTTGCCTCTTCACTCATCACTGTCCAACTTCAACTCCTGGGAAAAATTAGGCGTCCAGGTCCCTAAACGTGGTGCCCCTTCCATTTCCACGCATCCACCTTTGTTAGGTTCCCGTGAAGGAAATCACTTTACATCTGTGTTCAAAAGTCGTAGATTTCAAATATAGTTTTATATGGTGAAATTCTACTTTAAGCTGGCATTTATTTGACTCATTTTTCTAACGGAGTAAGGTCTGGTTCAAAAAAGCAGAGTTAGCTTATTCTCATCTAGTGCTGGTTGCTAGGAAACCATTCTGTGGCAAATTAGAAGCACATAAGCTCTGACTTCCCCACCTTGTGAATGCCTATAGAATTAATGCAGGCACGATTCATCTAGTGATGAACCAGTACTACCCAGGGATATCTTTTCTCTCTTACTGTTAAACTGTTATTTAATAATTAACTTTTATCTATAGTTTATGTCTTAGCTTCCCAGTTAGTCTTTAAACTTTCGGAGGATAAGTCTTTTTGCATGTATAACTTTGACCCCTCTCTTGCAAACGCCTCGTCACCTGGGCTTAACCAATATGCACGGATTGTATTTGAAGGCGGACGGTCACATGGAAGAAAGGCCTGCAGACTGGAAAAAGAACACTCGGGTCAGTTCTGTTAACTAAATGAGTTTTCAAAGTTCTGTTTTTCCTTTGGCTTATATGTCTGGTTTCTGCTCTTAAATTTGAGGCCACAGAAGGAAAAATTTGGTGGAATATTCAAGAAGTGGTTATAGGAATTGGTGCAATTTCTTTGGAGAATAATTTGGCCATATTTGTTAAAGCTAGAGATGCACATATACAAGTCCATTGCTAGATACATAAAATCCTCACACACCAGGAGAAATTCACCAGAAGAGTTCATTTCAGCATTGTCCCTATAGTTAAAAAATTAAAACAACTCAAATGTCCATAAAAAAAGAATAGATTAAAAACGGTGCCACATTCACACAGTAGCATGCTGTACTAATATCTTTCTCTACTACACAACGCTGTATCTCACTATGCCATTCTATATAATCATTATAATGAGCTGGAGTTACATATGTCTACACGGTAAATCATTGAGCAAACAGACCTATTTTCAGAGAAATGCAGACCATATGATACCATTTATATAAAGTTTAAGATACATCACACCAAATTGTGTATCTGTATATTGTAAAAATTTACAAATACTGTATTTATGGGAATAAAATCACTAAATTTGATACAGTGGTTGCCTTTGGGCAGGGGAAAAGGATGAGTCAGAGGGACTACACAATTTTTTCTATAATGTTTCATTTATGAAAAAATATATTTGAAAAGAACATAGCAAAATGTTAAGACTGGACAAAGCTAATGGTAAGAGCATGAGTGACTATTGTTATTCACCACCTTTTTTTTTATGTTTGATATATTCATTTTGTTTTTAGAAATTTGTTTTGGGATGACAAAGGACCCAAGATCCTTTCACTTGGGCAGGTCATTGCACAGAGTTGGCCCAAGAAAAACTACTGAGTCATTTTCAGTTCAGGGATTTGATTCCCACCAAGTTAGATGGGTTCATCTGAAGTTTTATCTACACATTAGAAAGCTCACATGAATTGTGTCTTTTAAATACTGGCAATAAAATAAAGGAAGGTCACACAATGAGGCATGAGTTTTTAAATATAATAAGCAGTAAATCTTTGTTTTGCTTTGTCTGAATAAAGTTAATTATAAAAGCAGTGCATTACTTTAGCAGCTAACAATGCTTAGAGCAATGGTTCTGAAGCTTTAATGAGCACAAAAATCACCTGGGATGCTTGTTAAAATGCAGATTCCCACATCCGTCGCCTCCCCTACCGAGGCTAATTCAGTGTGCCAGGGTTGGGGCCCTGTCATCTCCATCGCAGCAACTACCCTAGCCAGTTCTGGTAGGTGAGCGATGTGACCATCGAATACCCTGGGTCTCTCAGGCAGGTCACCCTACCCATGAACCCGAGAACATTAGTGATTCTGAGTATGAGATCACACTGCAAGCATTGCAGGCATCAAATTAATATTAGCAAATAATTAGCTGCTTGAATATTCAAATCTATGAAATTAGCACACACAGCACACTATTCAGCATCTATTTATATACCAGGTATTTACTGAATGTCTATTATGTGCACAGTCCTCCTTTCTCTTCCTTCATTATACTCTGTTAATTTCCCTTCCCATACACATACGCAAAATTTCACATAAATGCATAAATCTGGTCAGATAATTCGTCACCTTGGCTTTCTTCTTCTTCTTTTTTCTTTTCTTTTTTTTGCCCTGAAAGTCACATTAATGTGCCAGGAACACATTTGGGGAAGGGACATTTGGATTTTATTTAAGTGTAGTATTTTTGTTCCTTTTCTTTGCTTAACCATCCCTCCGACTCTCTTCCATCCATATTAGCTGCCCCTCACCCAGATAATCTATATCAACAACCCAATATGTACCCTTCAATATATTTCTTTATGCTCATAAGATCTTATAAGCATATAAACAACTTATATCTATGAGTAGATGACCCAGTGTAGTAAAAGATTCAGTGTTTCTACCAGGAGCTTATAATCTTTTGAGGGAGACAGTGCACATTTGCAAGACAAAGAGGAAAGTTTACACAAATGGTACAGTACCATAGATACACAGTGAAGAGTATATAGAAAGGATCCATCATCCCATGTGTTGTAGCTTATGAGAAACAGAAAATAGAAACTGTAAGAGGGTCATCAAGAACATTCTCACTGTCATTGTCTCCATATCATGGACCGCCGGGATCAGAATTAGCTTAAAACCTGGATTCTCTGTGTGCTGGAGACACACTCGCCAAGTTAAGAAGGAAATGTCTCACCTGCCCTTAGAGGACAGAGCTGGGGGGACAGTCCCTCCCACGGTGAGTCTCCCAGACCCCAGGGCACCGTGAGCCTGGGGTGAGGCGAAGGTCGACAAGCAAAGGCACTGTGTTTAACTCAGCAAATGCCACGATGGTATTTGCAGGCACAATCATGTAAATGTTATTTGCTGTGAGAAATGCATTTTCAAGGCAGTGCTGCCCACTGTCTATCCACCTGCCTGCCTTGAAACAAAGCAATTCTTTTCTCAGCCTCCCAGGAGGGGTGTTAGTGTGTCCAGGGCCTGGGATTGAGACTCAGCAGCCAATCTAAAGGAGCAGCTAAAATCCTCTCTTGGCTGGGGAAGTGGGCTTCTGGCCCAGAGGTGGCTGAGCCTGAACCTGCAGGCTCTGGAGGACACAGTCAATCCCCTCCTTCCAGGTCACCACTGTGACCCAGAAGGGAAACAAGGCTCTGGGGTAGAAGCTGACCTCCTTGGTGAACCCAGAATTAGAGGCTAAGGGGAACAGTGGGGGAACAAAAAGACTAGAAAGTGACACCAAGACCAACAAAGCAGCAAAACTCAACAAGCAACCGGGATCTGTAAAGCAAAGGGAAACAGCTTTCTATACTATTTGCCAGTTCTCACTTCTCCTTGTTTGCAGGGCAGCTTTATTTACCCAGATGGCTAAATGTTTTCAATCCTCTTGGCAGAACAGGAATGTAGGGTCATAGGCTCCCCAGCCCTTGACTGGACCTGGTGTCAGATGGAAAAGTAAAGTGTGCTGAGCAAAGAAAGCTACCGGATGACCCTCACTGCTCCCTGGGCTAGCCCCATGCCCGCTCAGTGGGCATAATCAGAACTCACTAGAATCCTCTGAGAAATACTTGTTGCAACCCTGTCAATGTAAGGTGATACAATTTAAAAGCCACCTGGGGTTGAATACCTAGAATGGCAGCATTTAGTACAGTGGAAAGAAAACGAGGCATCAGTGGTTTATATTCCAGCCCCACCAACTGCCCACTGGGTGCTTCTGGGTGGGTCCCTTAACCTCACTGAGCCGGCATCTCTTCATTTGTAAAATGAGGATATTAATATCTTCCCACTTAACTCACCCGATTGATGTAAGGATGACCACTAAAGCATTTCCGAATAGTAAAGGTCATACAGTGACGAAGAGTTGAGCAAAGCTTACAGTGAGGCCTCAGGAGAGATGTCCAACCCAGGAACATTCAGCTAAGACACCAAGGCAGTGCCTAATTACCTGCTAAATGGGGTGCTAAAGGGCCCCAGGCATGCAGAGAAGCAAGCAGTGACTCTGGTCTACATGGCAGTTTCAGAGAGAAGTTGGGGGTTGAGTCAGTACTTGTGAATTTAAATGATTGGACAGTTGGCCTCAGGTAAACACAAAGCATGCAATGGCTTTATTAGAGGGTAAAGCTGTCTGTGTGTCCAAGGTGGAGGTGGGGGGGCATCTCTGAAGCTGAGCCTCAGTTTCCCCCTCCCGGAGGGGCCTATAAATGTCCTTCACTGATGCTGCCGACCTTGGTGACGAGAGATACTGAACCGCAAAGAGCCCTCCCTCCCCTCATTCCTTCATACTCCTTTCATTAGGTTTTTCTCCAAGGACCCAATGTTATGAAAGATTTTCTATGGCTGAAAAAAAAACAAAACAACCAAGCAATAATTCAGCCACCCCCAATCTACTTTGCAACAGGATAGAGTGTCAATGACAGACACATACACATAAGTGCATGTCATTAACTTTCTCCTACTTACTATTTATTCAAAATATAGACGGCTGCCAATCAGCTCTCCAATTAGCATGAGATAACCAGTGCTACCATACCGAACTAATAGTGTAATTCTAACCAAAGAGCAAAGAAACTTGACATTTTTGTTAGCATCTACATTAGCATCTGTGTAAATGAATAATTTCCAAGAGACTTTCTGAAATATTGAAAACAGTTCGATATCTCTGATGAGACCTGGAAGTCCAGATCTCTAGGTTGGCAATTGTTTTTCTGGAGGGTAATTTATAATATCCTCCTTCTGATGACAGAGAAGTTAAAAACAAAATGTCTTGGCTGACTTTGAGCATGGTGCTTATTAGTGAGAGGAAGATGACAGAAGAGTGTCCACACTGTTCCTCTCAGCTCTCCTTATTTCCCATGTAATTCAGAGCCGGGTAGGTGTCTTCTGAAGGGGACTCAGGGTGGCCCTCGGCCGTGGAAGCTCCTCACTGAGACATGTGCTACTTGGTTGTCTCCACCCTCATCACTCCTGCCACCCTCCTTTCCCCAGCAAGGGTCTAAATGGTCTCTTCATCCCAGCCCCAGGCAAGAGCACGTGCTGAGCTTCTTCCACGCCAGGGTGGCTGGGCAAGAGGTATTAACAAAATGGATAGATCAGACCATCCTCAGTCCAATCCATCCATTGGGCTGACTTGCCCAAAACCACACAGCTCACTTGGGCTGAGCTGAGCCTGGCATCCAATTTTCCTGCCTCTCAATTCATTTCTCTTTCTATTTCTTCTTTAGAAGGCAGAAATTGTAATGTATTGGTATAAAATAAAACTAATCTTAGAAATTCTACCGCGGTTTTCATAAAGCAGTGTTGTAACAACAGAAGGCTTAAGGCCTAAGGAGGAATATTGGAAAATAAAAGTTGGAGGGTAGGAATGCATTGGAACATCTCCAGTAAACATCAAGAAAGAAAGTAGTCTGGATTCCAAAGGCTAGTATCAATAAACCAGGCAGGAAGATCCCCAGAGATGAGAAGAATTGTTCGCTGATGGAAACATCCCTTGAGCAACTTCCCTATCTGCCGGGTGGTCTTCCGAGCAGACCGCCTGCCAGGGGGGCTTAGCATGCAGATGGCTGGATGGGTCACCCTGTGCCCTCACATCTGCGTGCTGGCGTCCTGACTGCTCCTGTGAGAGCAATAGGAATTCTCTCCCCCAGGCTCAATGTCCCCTAGATACACTGATAACAGAGCTTCTGAATCCACAGCACCAAGACGCAGACCTGGAACTGAAGGGCATGCAAACTCGAGACCGGGGCCAGAGTAGCCCTTTGGGTGCTGTCCTCTGGTCACCTTATCTGCACTGGGGGGCGCTTAGCACCAAGGACTTGGGAGGAAGGCAGCAGAGTGCAGCGGGTAAGGGTGTGAGCTTTACTGTCAGGAACCTGACTAGCGTGTGACTTAGGCAGGTAGCTCAGGCTCTCTTTGTCTCAAAGTGTCCCTATCTACAAAGCGTTGACAGTGATAATAATAATACCTACTTCTGAGGGTCATTGTGAGGATTAAATGGTGCTTAGCACGGCAGCTGGCACATTGTAAACGCTCCATAAATGTTAGCTGCTGCTATTAATACCAGGCAGGCTTCCACCGTGCTGCTTCGGCAAGGACACTGGATTGTGCTTTGCAGGACTCAGAGACAGTCTTCTCTTTTTAACACTCTGTCCTTCAGCATCCTGGCCCGAGACCTCCCTGTGAGGTCATTTTCCTAGACTTTAAAGGACAGGATCAAAGGACAATCTGCCAACACCGTGATCTTAAGCACACATGACCAGCTGTCAGCTCACCTGTCCCTCTGGGGGGCTGGGAGCTCAGAACTTCAGTCACCTGTAAATGGCAACAGATCAGAAAGCAAAACCAATGCACCCTCTGTCTCTGTCACAGTGGTTGTTCCAAGAGAAGGAAATCCTTTGATGGCCAAGGGGAAGCCCTTGATGCTAAACTCCGTTCTGGCCAAATCCCAGGGTGGTGGGCGCCTCCTCTGCTTAATGCAGCAGAGACACAAGATCTAGGAGGGAGGAAGTGTGATTGAGGGCTCACCCAGCCTCTCCCAGAGGGACTCCGGGTTGGAAAACATTGATTTAGTATCAAAATGCTGGTTTAATGAAGGCTCCTGGAGACTCTGGGATAGCTGTGACTCCACGGCCCTCTGACAGAAAGAGGAGCAGACAAAGTGTCCCCTGGGCATTATTTCAAGTTACTTTCTTGAAGCTTCCAGAACAGTAAAGTGATTATTTTTTACAAAACCCAGGAAAAGCTGGAAAGAAAGAACCCCTGAGAAAACACGATTTCTTCTGCAGAAAAGTAGGAATGAGCTGTGCAAAGAACATGAAGGTTACAACTGGAAAGGAGCTTGCCGATGAGACATGTTTTACATGTGAGGATACGAGGTTCAGAAAGACAAGGTGTGTTTCCCAAGATCACAGCCAAGTAGAGGCCGACATGAACTCATAATGGAAATAACTTAGCAGGTAACATTTATCTAGAGCTTACCACAGTTCAGTCGTGGCATTCAGGGCTTTACATGGACCTTGAACACATTAATTAAACTCTCTATCCCTCAGTTTCCCTATCTGTGAAATGGTGATAATAACAGTGCCTAACTCAACCTTCTAGGGTTATTGTAAGGATTCAAAGATTTCCCCTTGTAAGGATCTTAGACTAAGGCCTGGCACATGCTAAGTGCAATCTGTGTTGGTTCTTGGTACTACCATCATGATGACAATGTTTATCATGATTACCTTTTTGGGTTGATGTCAGGTAGGCAAGAGGAAGAGCTTGCCTCTCAGAAAAAGGGCAAAGCCCCTAGCTAATGCAAAGACGAAAGCAATGACTACTTCATCAGCCAAGATGAGTGCGGTTTACATCTCTGGCAAGAAAGCAGCTGTGATCTATCTCCACAGGAGGGCAGAAACGTCGACTACCTGCCAAGAAATAGAGGGACCCCAACCCAGCAGTGGCCACCCCACAGCCACTGCAGGCAGAACGGAAGCCCCCCTGGCCAGAAGGAAGATAGCAGCCAGGACACAACGAATGTGAAGGCCGAGGCAGGCCCCACTAGGAGCAGAGCACAGAGGAATCAGACGATGGGGACTCAGAGGACAGACAGAGAGGGGAAGCTGCAGATGCCCGAGGGGCCAGAGGGACCAGAATTCACAGTGGGAAGGCAGACCACAAGGAGTCTGGATGCTGAAGGGTTCAACAAAGAAAGTCAGGGCCGGGCGAGGTGGCTCACGCCTGTAATCCTAACACTCTGGGAGGCTGAGGCGAGTGGATTGTTTGAGCTTAGGAGTTCAAGACCAGCCTGAGCAAGAGCGAGACCCCATCTCTACTAAAAATAGAAAGAAATTAGCTGGACAACTAAAATATATATATATATATATATATATATATATATATATAAAAATAAATAAATTAGCCGGGCATGGTGACGCATGCCTGTAGTCCCAGCTACTCGGGAGGCTGAGGCAGAAGAATCACTTGAGCCCAGGAGTTTGAGGTTGCTGTGAGCTAAGCTGATGTCACGGCACTCACTCTAGCCCAGGCAACAGAGTAAAACTCTGTCTCAAAAAAAAAAAAAAATAGAGAAGATACAAATTACCAATATCATGAATGAAACAGTGGATTTTCATTATAGATTCTGGATACATCAAAGGTCACCAAATAGAAATAAGCAATATGTAAAAGGACTAAATTAAACACCATGTTCAAATGAGTTTATTTCAGGGATGCAAGGTTAGTTCAGTGGTTGAGAATGAATCAATGTAATCTACCATATTAGCAGACTAAAGAAGAAAAATCACATTGATCAATTCAGAAAAAGCATTTAACAAAATTTATTACCAATTCATGATTTTAAAAAAATTCTCATAAAAATAAGAATAGAGGGCCACTTCCTAAACTTGATTTTTAAAGAAATCTCCAAAAACCCTACAGCTTATATGATACTTAATGATGAAAGACTGAATTGTCTACTTTTAGGTGAGGACAAGACAAGGATATCTGCTCTCAGCATTTACTCAACAAAGTGCTGCAAGTTCTAGTCAGTGTGAGAAAATAAGAAAAATTTTTAAAAGCATGCAAATTGGAAAGGAATAAATAATGCAAAATGTACTCTGAAAAACTGACAGTTTCTTAAAAAACTAAACTATAACTACTGTATGACCTAGCAAAATCTAGCAATTAACACTCCTGGGTATGCATCCCCAACAAACAGAGACTTTTGCACAAATGTTTGTGGCAACATTATTGGTATTAGCCAAAAACTGGAAAAAGTCCAGTCTTTGAACAAGTGATTGATTAAAGAAACCATGGTACAACTATACTTTGTAAATACTTCAAAGTGATAAAAAGAAATAAACTGTTGATATATACAACAATCTGGGCAAATCTCTACAGAATTATTCTGAGTGAAAAAGCCAACTTCAAAAGATTACATACTGTATAATCCTTATATAACATTCCTGAAATAAAAGAATTACAGAAATGGAGAACATATTAGTGTTTACCAGGAGTGGAGACCTGGAAGGGAAGTGGGTCTATAAAAGGACAACATGAGGGATCCTTGTGGAGAAGAAATGTTCTGTATCTTCAATACCAATGTCAATATCGTAGTTGTGATATTTACAAGATTTTACCATTGGGATAAACACGGGAGAATGTACATGGGATCGCTCTAGTGTTTCTCACAATTATAAGTGGACCTGCAATTATGTCAAAATAAAAAGTTTAAAAAATAATTTTAAAATCCATTACTGTGTGCTTTCATTTATGGACTGCAAACTACTACAGCCTCTACGGAAAGTAGTACAGAGATACCTCAAAGAACTAAAAGTAGAACTACCATTTGATCCAGCAATCTCACTACTGGGCATCTACCCAAGGAAAAAAAGACAT